>VMKM01001601.1:0-127852 GCA_008360985.2 Macquaria ambigua | reverse complement strand
GAAGGGAAAACAGTTGTACAGGGGATTCAGAGGCAAGAATAGGCAGCTAGATGTGCAAAGACAGTCTCTCAGCCAAAGCAGGGTCATCTGTGATTGATTTGAGGAGCTGTAAAATCAGCTGGAGTCAGGTGTATAATCAAATACCTTTAAGTTCACAGCCATTTAATTACGATTTTGAATGACATTTGTTCAGTCAAATTATCCCAGTTTCCTGCCAGATATTCCAAGTACCTGAAGCTAAAGATGGCAGTGGTGGGATTTGAACCCACGCCTCCACAGAGACTGGAGCCTAAATCCAGCGCCTTAGACCACTCGGCCACACTACCTTACCTTCTGCAGGGTCATTTGCTTGGACCAGTGGTCTTTCAAAGACACACAACAATCAAAAATTCATGTTTGTTCACATCTCATAAAAGATACCCTTACAATTCATCTTGTCAAGGTGCTCTACAATATGCATTTTAATCAAATCTGAACAAACCTTAGAGTTAAAAAGTTTTTTAAGAACTTTTAATATTTCACTCTTTAGCAGGTTATCATAGAGCCACCATCAAGACAACTGACCCATTTCTTTTTTGTATACATTGTTTGGGACCAAGCTGAAAGGCTGTGCAAACCTCTGAGTTTTAGTAGGCGGACAACTTTAGTGAGAAGAAACAAAGAAGGAAGAAAGGATGAAAAAAAAATACTCAGCAAAAACAATAGGCTACTAGCCTTTTTGGACCGATAATTCAGCAGCTGCATGCCCTACTTTTTGTGTTAAGTTTATTTACAAATTGATTTAGGCACATAATTCAGGACGCATTTTGCACCTTCAGAAAAGCTGCAATCTTTTTCCAATTTGAGCTGTGTGTATGAGCAGTCATACGCAAAGACCAACGCAGTTCAGTGAATAATGTTCATTTAACCAGATATAATGTAGAAAATGTTTATTTTGACATTTGATTGTGGAACAGCATCATCAGTCATCGTATCTGTTATACCATGGTCAGCCAAAACGAGGAAAGTGAAAACTGGCTGGCATTGCACAGCTATTATTTACATTCTCAAACATATATTCTTAAGGAATTTCTTATATTTCCTATATGCAGAAACATGCATTTAAACATATGCTGAAGTACAGAAGGTAAAAAGGTTTTTGCTGCTTTAAACTTCCTGAATATACACTTCATTCTAATGTGCTGCAACTGTACGTTATTTAAGATGCACTTGATTGTGTTCTCCCTCCCACCACCTGGAACCAGTGGGTTTGTTCCCAAATGTCCTCCCATCCACCTGGTGTGCAGCGGGGGAGTAAATGAGGCGCTCCCAAAGTAAAAGAGTTTTTAAAACCTAAACTTCTCATATTATGACCTTAGACCTACCATCCCCTTAATACCCAACTCTCTCTCTCTGTCCTCAGCCCTCCATTTCAATCTGCCTCCTCTTAGTTTCCCTCCTCCTGCTCTCAACAGGCACACACACACACACACACACACACACACACACACACACACAAGGGACGAGGTGTCAGTCAAGATGGATGTTTAAGTTGGATCAACATCCCATATGGCAATGTGTCCTTTATGTGTGTGTGTGTGTGTGTGTGTGTGAAGAGAGCTCGTCCCACGGGCTGTGCCATAGAATTTGGCACCGTTCAGCTCTGCTTCATCCAGTCTGCTATTGAGATGGTTAAATTATGCACACACACACACACACACACACACACACACACATGCTCAGCCTCAGCCAAACATCTCCATCTCACTGCTCAACAGCTCTGAAACTTTTTTAAAATACTGTGGAGAATATTTGAAAATGGTGATTGAGGATGTTTACTCGTTGAAAACCTGCTATCATTATTCAGGAACATCTGGTATAATACCATTTTGATTAAGATGACTGTGCTAACTTTAGCCACGCTGCCTGTGCTGTGTGTACTTGCTTAACACTTTGCTCATTTGCTTAGATAAGACTGGGCTGTATCTTACTGTGTGATTGTTAGGAATGTAGAAGAAGGCAAATCCACCTTTTTTTTTTTATTTTCAGAACAGAGCGGAACACACACCTTCAAGATGTGAATATAGAAAGTCATGTCAAACCTCTTGAGAAATATACGAGGATAGAGTCTTTTTCAACTGCTTTAGCATACTGTTTCCTGTTTATACCTGCAGCTCTGATGATCTCTAGTAATGACGACACATACTTTAACCTGATATCTGACATGATTAGTTCATCTACTGCTTAATATTCTGAATGCATTTTAAGCATATGAGAGGGCATGAACAGCCGTGTAAAATAACTGAAGTAGGTTTCTCATGACTTTGACAGCATCTCAGAGTTCAACGTGCCCTGACACTCCCAGTTTCTTCTCTAATTTAACTGCAGAACCCATCAATTTGCAGAACTGATCTTACATATTCATAAATTATTCAAAATATACTTGCTGTGTGTCAGCACTGATTTGACAGCTTCTGTCTCACACACTTACACACACAGTAAATCATCTATATAGGAGCAGAATGACACATCCTACATATGCAGCCACAGCGCAGCCCCTCATACACACACATACTGTACTCACACACCCAGTGGTGCACACTTTTCTTTCCATATACATACACACATACATACACACACATACATTCAGTCTAAACCTTGATGACTGGGTCTTTTCCTATCTGATTGGAAGTGCAGTGTCTGCAACTCTTCCTCTGTCCTTCAGAAGCAAAGAGAGAATCACTCTCTCTGCTCCTTTTCCTTCTCTGTCTCGATATATCTCTTCAGCTCTTTTACTCCTCGTATTTTCACTGCATTTTCCTCCACTGACATGGACTTTTTTTTTTTTTTTAAACTTCTGTCTGGCAAAGAAAAAGTAACGGAGTACTATTCAAAATGTCATGATGTGTCTTTAATACAGGAGTTGGTAGCTTGTGAGGAAACTGTCATTTGAAAGAGTTGGTTCCCTGATGTATCATGCTGCAGCCTAATGATGTGTAAGAAAACACACGGTCTTTTCTACAGTGAGTGCAACAGCAGAATAAACTTAAAAACCTAGGTGACATTATAAAGGTCACAGTCACGGGACTAGATACTATTCTAGACCCAATTAACATGTAATGTCACTGCAGATTAATTGTACAGCCTAAAAATAACCAACACAGGCTGGATTCACACCCCAATATTTTTAACACCACATATGTGGTAATTACAGCTAACTAGCCAGCAGGCTAATTTAGCCAAGCAATATAAACCCACTATCTATTGATGCTAGCTTCTATAGCATACTGTCATAAAAACATTTTCAATTTAACGTCACCTGGTTTGCTTGGAATCCCCAAAGCCACAGCACATTGCGTCATATTCCACTCTTGTCATTTCAAAAAGAATGGTGGTGCTAAATACTGTACAGTAAATACAATTTAGCTAGCCAACTATTTAGCTAGTGAGATAACTAGATGGCAAATGTGTAAATGGGTCAGCTAGCTAATTAGCCGTTTTTAGCCACTCAGTGCAAGAGTCTCTTCTTTTTACCAGGATATGTGTGGTTTATGATGCTCATAAACGGTGGCAGGCTAGCGTAACTACAGAATAGCTAATCGAAAGTAAGCCACAGTCAGGTCAAAGTCTGGCACCTTTTTGCTACATTGGAGGCTGTACCCTCACCTTGGGTTGGATGACTGGAAATGAACACAATAATGTCAAACTGTATTTAGAAACCTCTAGCTTTAGTACACAAATCTACAATTTGTTGTGTGTAGCGATAGCGATACATAGCGATGGTTAGCTGAGCAGATATTATAGTTGGTATCTAAACATCCTAACAAGAGCTTGATAGATTCACCAGCAGTGAGATTACCCAGTGAACTGTAGCACATATTGAACCATGTCTAGATAGCCATATGGTTGTTTGTTTTTTTATTTTATTGTGAGAACCTCCAGTATTCCTGGCATCACCTGAAAGCCAGAGACAAGATTCACAGGAGAAAGTGTGGTTCGAGGTAGCTCCTGAAAAGATGAATTACCATCACCCTCCTGCACCCATATTACTCGCACAATAACATGTTTTCAACAACCAAGCTGCACCAAAAATGTCTGATTGCAATCCATGCTGTCTCGCTTGGACAGAGAGCCAAACGTTAAGAGCCTCAAGATGCTTTTTTAGTGTCTCACCGAGACCACTGGTGTCTGAAAGCACTGCAGCAGGGTAAAACTGTGATCTAGGATGATGTGTTTTCCCTTGACAAGCATAATTTTTTTTTTTATCCATCTGAGCCACATTTTAGGGATAAAAAGTGTACCATCTTCTAGGGTAAAGCATTTCTCCATTAAGTTCGCTGTAATTTAGAGCTTGAGTTAAATTCAGAAAGAATGATGAAGATATTGCTAATGAATCATGACGTATAAAAGAGCCATTAACACATAAAAGTTTATAGCTCCTTGTACAAATAACTGCTAAATTATAGCCCAGATGGAGCTGATTTGAATTTTCTTCACAGGGACACATAACATTCAGTCACAGGAGGATTTGGCACAGCTTTTCCCTGTGTAATGTATTTTTAGAAAATATATATTTTCCAAATTTAATTTTGAACAGGAACAATTTGTTTCTAGGAATACGTGTTGATTTTTAAACTACTTCCTCCAATGAACCTTCTTTGTATTTTCAGCAGAGTAAATCTTTTGGACAACTTGTTTCTTTTCACAGCTCACCATTAAGACAGGCTGTCTCTCCCTCTCTGTCTTGCTCCTTATCACTCTCTCCTCCTCCCGCTTGCTCTTCCTCCTGCCACTCTTCTCCATCTCCTCATCTGTCTTCCCAAGAAAACACCTCTCTCTGTCATCTCTTATTTGCTCTTATCACTCCCCGCTCTCCCCTTTTCTGAGAAGTCAAACATCTCTCAACCTCTATTTAACCCCCTTCATTTAATTTCTTCTATCTCAGTGTCTTTTATGTCCCTCTTTCCTCACTCTTCCCCATTCAAAACATATTCTGACACATTCTGTCTGTTAATCAGGAGTGTCTTGGACACCCATTCATGCTTCACTCAGCCATTATAATGGGCTATTTCTGACCAATGTGACACCCTGTATTACAAACCCCCTCAGCTGTCTGGCTACTCCTGCCTCCCACTTTGCATTATTCAGATTGACAGACACAGTGACAGCCATTTACAGCAGCAAAGATGGACTCAGGGCTGAAGGTGCTGAAAAACATTGAACATTTTCAGTCCAAAATTCAAAGTAATTGGCGGTTTTAATGATTTGTGGGCCAAGTCTGATTAGGAATATTGTAATATTTTATCATGCACTGTTTTGAAGCTTTCCACTGATCAGCTGTCAATCAAACAGTGACACGTGTAGTTTTCATTTGTGGCACTCTTTTCTGTATTTGTTCAGCCTTGAGGGCCATCACTGCACATGCAAACTACCTTTTTCCCATTTATTTGGTGCTCAGGATGAAGCCTCTGGGTGTTTGTCAGTGCCTGAGGGGTCTGTGATGGGTCTGCCCGGTAGCTGAAAGAGTGGCTAGATGCACTGAGATGTGTATATTTACTGCTCTTTGCCACTCAAATGACGTGTACCACCGCTCACCTGAAAAGCACCAGGGCTCCTTTTCAAAATAAACCTCTCTGGCAGCAAGCACATGCGCAAAACATATTCCATAATCCGTTTTTCTTTTGTCCCCATCCAACCTTGTAGCCAGCAGGGCTTGGGCGTCTTGCTCACTGAAACTTCCGCAGTTTGCTAAAATGAGACTGTGCCATTCAAAACTGCATTTTGTTACAGGTGAAACCACGTTGGCGCTCCATAATCCTGCACAATGCTCACTGCTGTGTAAAAGCCCTTTCACACTAATGATTTCTTTGATCCATATATACAATGCATTATAGGAATGAAGATGCCTCCCTTGACCCAGATTAGGGCAGGCTACGAAGTCAACTCTGTTTTGCACTTTTTACCCACAATACACTTCTGCAGCCAGCGTGTCAGCAGGTGTCATTGAGCAGATTTTTAGTCCATTATGGTGAGTGTTTTTCATCGGGACAGTCCTTGGTGTGGTTTCTGTGAGGAAAACTTTGATGCGGCAGTACTGTTAGCATTACAAAGATATGGAGAGAGTTACTGTAATTAGAACTGGCTGATACGGCCAAAACAAAAACAAATCTCGATTTTATTTCAAGCTTGTGGACGATTCACAACTTTAATCAATGTTTTGTTTTGTTTTGTTTTCCTGCAAAATGCAGCAAAGCATATTCAAGCGATGGCTGTGATTTTACAAGTGTTGTAAATGTTGTAACCTTGCTCTAACCTGCATGAGAACATATGCCAGACATATTTCATGCAGGAGCAGGTAAGTCCAGTGTGATTAGAGGCTGCAGCCAGCAACTTATTCAACATGTTGAAATACACAAAAGCCAATGGACTCGACCCACTAATAGTAATAAAGTAATACAGTTTCTTGTGTACTTTCCACCTGTCTCTTACTAATTTACTTTTTTAGCAGCAAGCTCTCCATGAAGAAATCACAGGGTATTTGCTTCTGTTGTAAAGCAAATAAAACCACTCTCAGTGCCACTCCAAAAAAATTACATTGCCATCAGTTTCCCAGAGCTGTACTGTTTTAGAGTGCAACAAGCCAGCTCCCATCAGCAGACTGTCACCAAATTGAATGTTAAGGTAAATGACAGCTGATAGAGTAAAGCATGCACAAACATCAGTTTGTAGCCTACAGGTATAGGTACAATACATAGGAAGGAAGTGTTCAGATGTCACCACATGAAGAATAAGATCATTATATCGCTGCTTTCTGATCTGTAATGTTGATATCTCGAATATTAAATCAGTATGATGTTTACATCAGTTTCATCATAGTCAGAATATTTGAGTGGTGGGATATTAATGGAATATTAATGTGCATGTAAATGTGCTTACTTATGTCCTCCTACTCAAATCTGCAGCACTTTTCTTTTAAATCAGAACCTCAGCACATGTTAAATGGCTGAAAGATTACCAGCAGACATGTAGCAGTTGTTTTCTCATCAGGAGAGTGTCACTTGACACAAACATATATGTTGACAGGGATCTAGATGCATTCATAATACTTTCATATGAATGTGTGTGTTAGCTGGCTGTAAACTGTTGTTTCCCATTGCACTGGATGTCTCCCTTTGAGAAATGCATAATAAAATGTTATAAACAAAAACTGTGCTGTAGGAAAGGCTTGTGAACACACCATGAGACAGACGGAGAGAAGGACTCGGTGTGGCAGTAGAGAGGGAGGTGAGTGTAATCTTTTGTGATGAGTGTAAACTGGTCTGAGCATCCACTGGGAATCAGGAGTAATTAGGGCAGCACTTCCTCTTTGCAGCGCAGGGGAGGAGAAACAGGTGCACTTGAGCTCAATCAGGCACACATATGCAAACACACACACATACGCAGTAAAAATGGATGCATGGTTCATTTTAACTTTGAACATTTGAAAACAAAGGAACTATTGCAAGGGGGAGAAAAAATAGAAATGATAAAATAAAGAAAATGCAAATGAGTTTTTTCCCCGTGAAATTCAACAGAACTAAACAGTTTCGATCACCACAGCAAGTCATGGACTATATTCACTGTTACAATCTTAGCTTTCCTTATTACGAATGGAAACATCAAGAGTTTAGAAAATAAGACTTGACTCAAGACAATTCTTGAGACAAGACAATAAGATTTGTGATTATGTGAATTTCCAATACTGTTTTTTATAAAAAAGTATCTACACTCAGGCTAATAATCCTGCTTGCTCAGACATCTAGTGGTTGCTGCAAGCCTACAGGATGCCTGCCTCCTTTGACCTTGAGTGAACCTTGAGCTCAGTGCAGCAATACTTTTTCTCCAAACAAGATTTAGTCCTAAGTTGCTCCTTAATACTCAATACAAGTTTTAACTTGTAATAATACATTTTTTGGACACGTGGGGGCAGCGAAAACAAGCTGTGAGCACAATACTGACATATTATCACCTTTTAAGTTGATATGGCGAACATGTAAGCATACAATTGCCTGTTTACACATCCAGCAGAGCATGAATCTAGCATTCATTTGGATTCATGTTTGTGTCCATGTGATGAACGAAAGTCCAATATTCTCTCTCCTTGTAGCTCTGTTTTGGTCTCCACCAACTCCGGAGGGAAATTTCTGGCTCTTAAGCTTCTAAATGCTCCACTATAGCCATGTTTCTTTAAACATCTTTTTATGCGCATTTTGAAGTATCACATTAGAAAAGCTGTATGGAAACGGCAAAATTCAATAAAACCTCAGTTGCTCAAAAAACGTTTTTACGCTCACTTGAGGTGGTTTTTGCCTCTGTCAAAAAAGCGTTGATGCACTAAATGGGATATGGAAACGCCTTTGCTGAATAAGTTCTGACGTAGCGAACATTTAACTCACATGACTGATCAGCTGTTTATGTTGAATTGTTCCACATTAATTAATTTATAGAAACAACTTCCTGAGGACCTCCCTCCATTTTTCTCCAGTAGATGGGTTAGATGGCCAAGGCGACTTGTTTTGTTTCCAGTTCGCAACCTCTACTACCTCTTTCCGCTACTCTGTTTACTGGCAGATTACGGTCATGCGTAAAGCATAGCCTATACCACCAACTTCTGACGAAACTACTCTTTGCTACAAGCCTAGGTTATTCGCTTCAAACCAGTTGATGGAGACGCACCTAATTCACAACATTTCAAAAGTTTACTTAAAATTTGCTTGATAGTTGAATAGAAACACGGCTTATGTTCACCAGCTAGTTGCTAACTTTGTCTGCCTGCTGTTTCATGCTGGGCAGGAGGTACAGTGGGTTTTTAGAGCTCTTTCACTGAACACAGCTGCCTGCTGAAGCTGAAAACAACAATGATAAGAGTGGTGAAACGAAAACATTAAAGTTGTGCACCGGAAAACCAAAACAATGAGCTGAAAGATGCTTAAACACTCCGTAGAGCTGAGAGGTGATAATTCTCTGCGAGTTCATACAAATTACCTTTTTTCACATTGCATATAGTCATTTGTCCAGCACAGAATCATGAAAACTCAATAATGAATCAGCATTCTCAGTCACATTATACAAATCAAATAAATAATATCAACTAAATGTTTGCTAGTTAGAGCCTGAAGGACTAAGATTTTCAAAGGAGATGATACAAGCCAACAACCTGACAGAAACTGTGCCCTTAAGAAAAATACAGTGGAAATGTTCCAAAAGCAAAGTTTTCTTCGCTCTAACTGTGAGTCAACAAGCAAGTTAGGGGTATATCTCCTAGCCAGCTTCAAATGATCTGCTTTGGGCATGTTTTCAAGGGGAATTTGAAGTTTGTCTCAAGCTAATGTCAAACTCAAAAAGACATTAGGAAGAGGCCAGGAAGCTAAAGCTAGTAAATTAATCAGGCTGACTACACTTATATGTCTAATCCATGTTTTGCCACTTTATTCTCAAATACCAGTTCCTCCAAATAATCAGGTGGTCTCAGTGAGATCTCTTTTGGATACCAACTCCAAGGCGCCACCTATTGCTGATCTCTCACAGACCCATATCTCTCTTACCAGCCAATAAATAGTTCACTGAGCTCTCTTTTTCCTCACCCAGGCTCTTTAATTGGATCACTTGTCATATTAATTACATCAAGGAGGTACGCGGACAAACAAACACAGTCCATAATGAGTGCATGAGTTATTAAACATTTGTACTGTCAATTACGTGCATCTCATTAAATAACAATGATAACTTGTGCAGCACTTCACTTAACAAAATGCTCGTGACAGCCAAAGTGCTATTTATGGAACAGTGCAAGGATTTTATCTAAGTAAACGCAGGATAAATCAGCCGTCTGGAGAGGAGAGTTTCCGTCTGGTGACAGTACATGACATGAACATGAGGCAGTGGTGGAAGAAGTATTCAGACCCTTTACTTAAGCAAAAGTACCAAGCCATTAATATAAGAATACTCAATTACAAGTGAAAGTCCTGCATTCAAAATCCTGCTAGTGTAAAAGTACAGAAATATTGTTTCAAAATGTTCTTAAAGTATCAAAAGTAAAAGTACATTTTACATAGAAAAATGGCCCCTGTGAGTGGTATATTATTATATATGACATTATCAGACTGCTAATAACCGACGCAATAATGCATAAGCAGCATTTTGCTGTTGTAGATGGTGGGGGTGGAGCTAGTTTTAAAGTTCGGTAGTTTGGGCCCATAGACTGTATATAAAGATGGATGACACGTCTCCACTTCCTCCCACTGTACAAAAATGAAGCCAAAATATCTCTGATATGGGCGCTACCATCCTGCACTGGTGACGTCATTTGGAGCCAGAGTCTGCACAGTAGTGATCCGCAGTGGAGCTGCGGTATCGAGGTCCCGCCTATACACCCGCCTGAACCAATCGCAAGCACGCCATAAGTTGTCAATCATGACGTCTCATCCACTTTTTAAAGCATCAAATAACTAATTAAAACCAAACTTATCAGAAAAATGAACACTTGAACAAACATAAAAACTACCTAAAATGACATTTGATTTTTCAGTTTGGCCCATGTTCCATCCACTAACATGGAGGGGGCAGGGTTTATAACCTATACTGCAGCCAGCCACCAGGGGGCGATCGAGCTGTTTTGGCTTCACTGTTGGGGAGCTGTCATGTCGTCCATGTTTGGGCCATTGGTTCCCAACCTAGGGGTAGATAAATCTGGGGGGCATGAGAGATAATTAATGCGGTACAAAAGAAGATAGAAAAACAAAGTTCTGCTACACAATTTTCTTTTTTTACTTTTCTCAAATTGTTGTTATTGCAAAATGTTGGATAATTTTATCTCTTTTTGGTCTCAGAGAGTTATTTAAAGGAAACCATCTGAGAAGTTTAGAGGGGAAGTCATTCTTTGGTGGAGCTGCTAACAACTCATAGACATCTGAAACATGACACTGCTCTTTGTAAGGGGTCACAAGCCAAAAAGGTTCGGAGCCACTGGTTTAATCTTTAACAAGGCGTTTTATTTTAAAAGCATGTTTTTTAATGTAAAATGTTAATCTGAAAAGTAACTGTCAGATAAATATAATTGAGTAAGAAATACTATATTTGCTTCTAAAATGTAGTGAAGTATAAAGTAGCATAAAATGGAAATACTCAAAGTACCTCAAAATTGTACTTAAGTAAGGATGGAGAACTCCACATAACCACCATGTCAGCAGTGTGTGTGTGTGTGTGTGTATGTGTGTGTGTTAGGGGTGACTGTGGGGGTAGCAGCAGGTGATCAAGGTGACCGGACAAGAGTGAGGTTGCCAGGTTTGGTGGCACAGTATCCCCCTCCTGTATGTCAGACTTCAGAAGGACTGGCATGAACAGTGCACTCTCACAGGAAACCCACAGTAACCTAACGTCTGCCAAAGTCTGTCTTTCAGGTACACCAAGTTCTGTTTCTTCTTCGTTTCTGATAATAAAAACGGATGTATTCATATATTGATTTACTTCTGCAGTACCTCTTCTTAACATTTAACCCAACCCCTAACCTTTAAATAGTATTGTCACAATTTGTTTTGGAGCATTTCCACACCTGTGGGGATACTTACAGGCACAGAAACAGACACGCACAGGCACAAGTTGCAGTTTCCAACCTCCACTGCTCAAAAGACCTTGATGTGTAATGGCCTTGCTCAACCACTCCTTCTTCTGTCCTTTTCTCTCCCATACACTCTTCACCTGTTTTTGTCCTGAAAAGTAATCCTGTGGCCTTCACTGTAACCTTTATGGGGAGAGTACAAGACACGCTTTCCTCTGAGGGGATTTCTGCCATATTAACCGTGCAGCATATTGTAATTCAAGTGGTCTGAGAGCAAACCTCTACTTCAGCCCCCCCTCTTGGCTCTGTTTTCAGGCTTCAGAAAATCTAGCCCGTGACGGTAGACTTCACAATCTCAATCACAGGTTATTTCAGAGAGACTGTGCGTTTGTATTGGCTAAGCTACAAGAGCAGATGTGTATACACGTCCCTTCAGACGGTGAAAACCTGATTCAGTGGTGGAAAATCCTGCCAAAAATCCTGAAACTTGTGATAAATTTCCAACACCTCCTTTGCCTGCAGCGGCGTATAGTACAAAACAACACGTCCCGGCTCCACACGGAGCTTCGGGCTCATTACGTTCGATGCCATGGCGCTCGTAACAACGAATGGCAAAGAGGCATGATGACAAACAGTGGGGAATAACTTTTGACGGGGGACAGTGGTGTGTGTGTGGTGTACTAGCCTCTCATCCCGCTGCTGGACGGCGTTGCAGCTGCCTCTGAAGCCTGAGGCGCTCTGCTCTGCGGCCGCGAAGCGCTGGAGGGGCGTCTTTGAGAAAACAGGTCGTGGCGGGAGGGACCATGGTCTCGGTGAGGCTCACGCCGTGGAGAGCGAGTCCTACAAGGGATACGGTTTCGCAGGGGAACCGACTCCTTCTGCTGCCGATCGAAGTTGTGGGTTTGGTGGGAGGGGCTTAGCGGAGTGATACGATGCAGCAGAGAGAGAGGCGGAAGGTTTTGCCTAGGTTGCACAGATTTTGCCTACCCCAGCTTTAAGGCTGACTGTATCACTCTTGTGTTGGAACACCAGATAGGGTCACCAGATAAGAAGAAGGGCTCATAGGAGAGTCAATGGCTGCGTTTACATGGACCCTAACATTCCACTGATATTCCACTAATAATCAGAATAACAGCCCAGTCAGAAGAAAAAGGCCTCATGTGACCACCTCAATCAGAAGAGACTGACTAGATCCAGCCCGATTGGAAGGAATTTTCAATCGGGTGTAAACCTTTGGTAATCCGTTCAGTAGAAAAATATTAGCACCTAATAACCATGTAAATGCTTAATCGGATCGTTTTTCTCTGGTTGGAATAAATATATTCTTTCTGCGCATGTTTGCCCCACGTGGGGGGAACATTAGGTGACGTGAACAAGTTTCCGGGAGGGACAGAAACAAAACTGCTCTGTGGCTGATACAACTTTTTTTGTTGGAGACCTTAAAAGATTTAAGGATTGTTGAACGCCTCGATGGTTGAAAGGCTCAAAACAACAAGTTGTTCAAACGAGTGTTTGAGAAGATAAACAAAGCTGAAAAAAATCTTCTTCTTCTGTTATATTTCCGGCATATTAGACGCTTCACAGCGGGCTGAATCACTGTGCACATGTCAAAAGAGTTATATTCTGATTAAATGCTTCATGCATGTAAACACGCATCTTATCTGATCCCTTTATTTAGCATCCATGTAAACAGTTAAGTTGGAATCTCTAATCAGAATGATTTCACTCGGGATGAAGAAATATTGTCCATGTGACCGCAGCTAGTGAAATCAGTTAGTATACTTTTAATAACGAGTTACCACCTTTTGGCATTCTGATTTTGTTTGCGTTTGCATGTGTATTTATTAATCCTTTAAAGGCACTGACAGCTCACACACACACAGCAGACAGCAGAACACTGACATGTGCTGCAGTTTAGCGTCAGATTAAGACGTGCTCACAGGCTGTTTTCTGCCGCTGTTCAGCAATTCCACTGTGGTTGATTTGAAATATTCAGTAGATAGACAGGTAGAGAGGCTGAGAGGCAGGAAGAGAGAAGAGAGAGGGATGCAAGGTGATGATGGAGAACGAGCGGTAGGTAGGTACAGTACAGTAGGTGGAGTGAGGGGAAGATACAGAGAACAGATTTGAAGATTGAAAGAGGAACAGGAAGATGGTGAGAGGAGGGAAGTGAAGCTGCCAGGAGTCTGTCAGCAGCATGTGGCAGGTGTAGGAGTTCATTATTCCACTGGCTTTACATACAGTGTCTACCATTCACTCTCTGTGTCTCTCCCTCTCTCTCTGCTTTGCCGTCATAAAAGTGTGTCAGAAAAGTTTGTTAGAAAAAGGTCTTCATTCTCTCTGGTGCACTTTCTCTCTCTCTCTCTCTCTCTCTCTCTCTCTCTCTGGTGCTCTCTCACTCTCTCCCTCACCAACATCAAATATCTCAAAAAAGCCTTTGTCCCTTTTCAGTCATGGCTTCAGTCTTTAAAGTAACAGCGTATTGTCATTCAGACACACGTCTCCATGACAAAAAAGTTCAGTAATGCTTTTATTAGACATGACAGGACCATGTCGGACAGAGCTGCAATGCCCATGTGATATTTGGCACTGGTGAGTGGATTTTTAAACTTAATGTGCAGTTGAATGACTGTTTGTCTCTGTGGCTTAAACCTTTCATTTTTGGCCACTTGGGGACAGACTGGGAGCTTATAAGCAAACATACAACAAGAAGGGAGCAACATTATTCATTTAGAGTCAAGTTGGTGTCCAACAAATGTAAGTCCGATATTCACTCTCCTTTTAGCTCTGTTGTAGACTCCACTATCTCCTGAGGGAAATATCTGCCTCTTTAGCTGCTAAATGTCCGCCATGTTCACCAGCTAGTTGCTAACTTTGTCTGTCTACTGTTTTGTGCAGGTTGCGTACAGCGTTTTTAGCCAAAAACAGCCACTGAAACAACACTGTGGAGAGCGTGAGCCAAAACAGCAAAATTGAAAGACACTAAAAAAAACACAGCGTAGACCTCAGGGGAACTGCAGAGTCAGCTGATAATTATCTGCGATTTGGTCACAAAACTTTTCACATTGGTCTTCAACCACAAATTGAGAAAATATAACATTCTAATGAAATTAGATATTGTGATTTCCATATTCAAATTTTAATGTAAATTGCTGTATTATTAATGCCAATACCAATAGTATTTGAAGCACATTTACTTTCTTTAGTCTTGTAGATGTTTTAATTGCATTCGGACTAAAAAGAGCACTTTTGCCTTATCTTTGATAGATGTTCAATTCTAGTGTCATTTTTATGCAAATTAAAATATAGATTTTTTTAGCCTAAAGGTCAAAGTACTTTCTGCAGTTGTGACATTCCTCAGTTGTGTCTGCAGACAAGCCTCCAATCAGATAGTTAGAGCAGCTTCTCTGTAGCCTGAGAGGCGAAACCTGGGGCAAAAAGATAGAATAAGAGCTCTCTGCCGCCCTTAAAGCTTATTTCTGTGAAAAAATAAAGATGCAACCAAAATGAGCTTAGCAAAGTTTTTATCAAAATGTAGATAATGGTGACTGGACAGCAAGAGGACAATGTGTAGAGAGACTTTAGTGAGTACACTGAACTCTGAGTGTAAAAGTGGGGGGGCCAGAAATGGGATTTTGGAGAAAGAAATTATGCCCTTGAGACCTACATGTAAAGTTGCCGACATATTTATGTAACAAGGTCTTGAAGGGCTTTCATTCTCACTTATTAATTATTCACCCTCTCTTTCATTTCACTCACAATAATCCCATTCCCCCTTTACCTTTGTCAAAATGTACCTTTGTCACACTCTCTTGCACTTTTAGCCAGCTCTCTCTCTCTGTAGGGTGCTGTCAGTGAACAGGTGTGCAGCTACTTCTCTTTATTAATGACAGGCAGGAAGAAAGCAAAGGGGTCCCTGTGTGTGTGTGTGTGTGTGTGTGTGTGCGTGTGCGTGTGTGTGTTTGTGTGCGTAACACGCTAGAGAACTGACAAATGCGGGAGTGACTGTGCCGCACGCTCCATCGACACAGTGACAAATGGGGAGGGCAAGAGACGCGTGAATATAAATACACACACGCATACACAGCGACACAAAGAAGCAGTTTGACAGAGGACAATGTTTTCAGAGCTTGAAAGTTGTTTGGTTCTGCTTCGAGGGGAGTTTCTGAAATTCATTCAAAGTGGAATTTTCTCGTGCCTGTCGTTTTGATTTGAAACATTTCCAGGCCGGCAAGTTGTTTAATCAAGTATTGAATCCTAAAATCTTGTTTCTTGTGAGAAAGTCTGTCAGTGTGATGAAATGATGTTTTTCCTGTGCAGCTTTGCCTGTTTGGAGGGAAGTTGTTTTGGATCGTATTTTTGTTGTGGAGGAAGATGAAATAATAACTCTTCTCTTGGTCTGCCGGTACATTTGTTAGTTATCACATTTAGAACCAACAACAGTGATATAATTGTCACCTATACACATGTAACACACACACACACACACACACATATAAAAATCAGCTTTTGTGTTTTATTTCAACAAGTCCCTAATACCTCAACTATAGGACTATAGGACCAGTGGTGTAATGGTGTCTCGGTAGGTGCTGCCTGTTTGTGTTGCCTGGGAGGAGGTGCTGCTTTAAAGGATAAACATGGGGAACATAAGTCTCAGGTGCGCAGTAAACACCACAGATTACATGAAAGACTGTAATGTGATTGGCTGCAGCCTTGCTCTGCAAGACGTGCACTGATACTTTTCTGTTGATCAAGTTAAGGTGGGTATATACGGTAAATAAAAGCATATGCTACTGTGTACTGAAGTGCGACTCGGGCCGCGTATTTCTGTCCGAACCAGACCCGTGTTTGAGAGAGTAGTAACCGAGCCCGACCCAAACCCGACTGGCCTCCATACTGTCGATTTCCCTGTATGGTTTTCTGTAGTTTTTTAAACTTACCTGATGACAAATTTTGTTTGACGTCCTCCATCCTTAGCCAGGCTACATGAATATTTACCGCCTGTGTGTTGCGTTCATGCGTTGTCACCTAAATAACAAATCCCAGCACTGAACAGGAAGCACCATTTCAAGTATGACGTGACCGAACCCGACTCGAACATCGTTTCTAAATTTTTGTCCAAACCCGGATGTCCCCCGCTGGTCACACTACCTTGCAAGCAAGCACAAACACTTTCCTCATCTGAGTGCCTGCAAAAGATCATAATTCTGATAAAAACACTGGGAACATTTCATTAAGAGAGATACAGCAGAAAGTGAGATGATCCTGAGTTCAACAAGTAATAAAAACAATCATTATCTGAATAAACATAAAATATATCATTCCTTTTCTGCCTATAAACCTGTTCAGTAAGCCAAGATTAGATTCAAGTTTAATGACCAACAAGGGGAAAGTGGGCTGTAGTGAACTGATACAACAAAAACAAATAGAGTATAAACAATGGTGTGGTAAATATAGAGAAATACCTACAAGTAAGTGGAAAAAAAGTGGATATTTATACATTACAGCTTGGATGCAGATAATTGATGCAGTTCTCTTTACATGTTCCAACATGTTCTTCTTACTTGTTGCCTTTGTCCTCTCCTTTCATCTCCTCAGCAGTTTTCCATTTTCATCTTTCCATTATTTTAAAAAAAAAATCTCTTTTTGCGTCTTTCTCTATTGATCTGTTTGTTTTTGTGTCCTCCCACGTGTTGTCTAATTGGTTCTGCCTATTTCCACTCCCTTGACATTTCTGTATTGTCATCTCCCATTTGTCTTTCTTTTGCTCGTCTGGCTAATCCTCTGGCAGCAGCGCTTTTTGCATTTTATGTCGTTTTTCGCCCCCACTTACTTGTGTTTCTCTCTCAATCCAGTTTTGGCATTTTCCATTTTTCTTTCCTTTCTCATACTTGTTTCTTCCATTAAAGGGAAACTCCGGTAATTTTAAACCTGGGCCCTATTTTTTTTTTACAAATGTTTGGGTATAAATGACAAACTTTGGAACTGACAGACTCAGACTGTTATTCTAAGTGTCTGGCAACATTATGGAAAGGATCCTTACAGAGGTAAGGATCTTACTCTTTAACAAACTTCAAACCAAATTTCAGCCATTGCAGCCCGTTCATGGATGCCGGCGGAGGCGATCTACTGGACCAAAACTTTTGGTAAGTATTAGTCATTTAGACTACTAAAAATAGGGCCCAGATTTAAAAATACAGGAGTTTCCCTTTAAACGCACCATAAAGCTAGCTGCTGCAGTGCTTTGTGGCACAGATGTAGATTTCTACACACAGCATGAAGAGGGTGCTGTTTTTCCTGCATAGCTGAAGCTAAAACGTTTCTCACTTTGTGCAGTAGCAGATGGTGGAGGAAGTGAAAGGCCGGAGGAAACATCACTCCGACATTTTTTATCTGGATAGGAAAAGAATTGCACCAGGAGGCATATGGTCTTAATTTTCAGAAACACTAACATTACCTCTAGTGTGAGATAGATCATCAGTCATCTCCTCCTTATTAGTGTAATTATACCAAGGTACCACATTTAATTTGACATTGATTTATTTAAATTTGCTATGCTACAAACAACTTTTACTTTTTTTTCCTTTCTTTTACCACTATCTTCCTCTTCTCATCTTCCTCCTTTTTACCTTTGTTTCCTCTATCATTATTCAATGAGAGGTAACTTGATAAGGGAAAACATTACGTACTTTCTAATTATCTCTCCTAATATGGCTCTTTTGCTCATTCACACATGCTTCCTTTGTTTCTTCTCTCTATCTTCCTTCTGTCCCTCCCTCTATCTGTCCATTCATCCATCCATATATACACTTCTTCAGGAGTTATTATCGTTAATAGGAAGGCCAATGTGTTCTGCTTCCCAGGGAAATGGGACTCATTACTTTTCATTAAGTACTTTTTGTCAAAACGACTCCCTCATCCTCTACATTTACCATTTTTTCCCATTCTTTCTTCTTCTTCTGCTTCACATATCACTTCTCCTTTCACTTATAGGCCTTCCCACTTATGTTTGTCTTTCTGTTTCATGACCTCATATACAAAACCAAGCAACCACTTTTTAAACATATTTTACGAATTTCATACCAGACTGATATGCTGGGGCTTATTTCCATGAATCAGCTGCACATGGCAGAACTATAAACACAGTTAGAAATGGTACTGTAACTGTGCTGAGCCTGGCCTCCAGCCTGACCAATCAAATCACATTTTTTCTTCTCTTTAAGATAGCTCACTCTGTTCTACTCTGGCACTGTGACCATGTGGCATTTAGTAAACCAATCATTTAAACTTTTGGAAAGAAGAAACCTACTACAACCCTTAAAAGTTTTGTTGGAATTATTTTCCAGCTTGTAAAATTCACATAAAAATGGAACAGACAGAACACACACATGGTGAGTGTACGAGGTAAAGTGTGACGGTTGACCTCTGCCACCTAAAGTCATAAAAATAGCACAAAACACAAGTGCACCCTGTGGTGATGACCCGTCTGTGGTCCACCAAATGACCAAACTGGCAGAGCACCCTGGCAGGGAGGACACTCCTTTAAAAGAGAAGGAAAAGAGGACGTTTGATGGGTTGTTTCACCACCAAACCTGTCCACACCAATGAACTATTGCTCTTAAGTCATCCCCATTTCAGCTATGCTGCAGGTTCACCAAGTGGCCATGGAACTGTGTCCATGCAAATGACTGTGCTTTGCACCCAGGCACCTCCAACTATCAAATAAGATCAGATCAAGAGTCACATCAAATGAATTCAAGTTGAGTGACCATGTGGACGCATTACGTCAGTATTTATTTCTATTGATTATCTAACAGGGACAATGCTTTTATTGCATTAGATATAGCTAAAAGTTCATTTCCATCTGTAGTCCCTGTTTGGCATATTTACTGATTGCATGCATTATTGTTGTGAATACAGTCTCATCAGTCATGTTTAGTGAAATATGATAAATATAAATAGTGTCAATGACTAATAAGTATTACAAATAATATTTATATGTGGCCACAGAAACACACTGCAACAGCATTTAATGATTTAGTAAGCAAGAAAAGAAAAAGAAAATGTTCAGTAATGTCCCTTGGCTGTTGTATCATCAATCTGTGCAATGCAGGTGGTGACACTTGATTTCTGCGAAAAGTTCGCGTACACCTGACCTGCGTGGGGAATGTGGGAAAAGTTTGCCTTCAGGGCTGTCTGCCTGACAGAAAATCCTTCTCCCATGTGCCTGCCATTTACCTTTATTTTGCCACCTCAGTCCTAAACCTCTGTGTTTGATTTGCCAAATGGCAATATGCAAAGTTGCTAATATCAGGCACCATCATGAGTCAAAACATGTTAGCTTCAGTGCAGCATTCCTGTCTGGTAGCATGGCTAGATATCTGATAAATATCATTAATGTTTGTTTATTAACTGGCCCCTGGCCTCCTGTCATTTTGCAAAAGTGGCCCCTGGGCAAAGCAAGTTGAGTATCCATGACATACAGTATGTCAGAGCTGTTAATAATAATCTACTGATAGTCAGAGAGTCAGCCAGACTGAATAAATCAACAAAAAGTCTATTATTCTAGGTTGTAATCGACATCACATACAGTTACAACAGAGAGGTCACATCTCTTTTTGTACCTTTTCGTCTTACTCTCAGCATAGGCTAGACTTTGAGCCAAAACTGATGAGGGTTTGTGCTAAAGCATGTGTACTGATGGATCCTGAATATATGATAATGTTGTCATGAACTTAGTAGTTACAGTATTGGTAGTTATGGTTAGCCCACCTTTTGCCACTTATACCAAGCCATCCTTTATTCCTTTATGTTACATGTTTTTTAAATGAGATACGTTCCTAGCAGCATGTATACATGGGGATTTTGGACGGATTAAACTTTTGTCTGACGTTGTCTGGCTGCCAGTCACATGACTCTCCAAGGTCTTTATTGAACAGTGTGAAAAACAGCATGTTATTTTGCTATTACTGTCTCTTTGTCATTGTCCAACAAAACCAATCCACCATACAAACCCACTCAGACACTCATCTATCTACAATCAATCTACAATACACACATTAAAGTTAAATGATGTTTTTGCAGCAGCTGTTTTGGTTTTAATAAATGTCACTTGTTTCTTTCTTTTGTTCAACAAACAACATGGGTTGTTTGAAAGAATACTGACGAGTGTGTGTGTGTGTGTGTGTGTGTGTGTGTGTGTGTGTGTGTGTTTTCTCATGTGAGGGTGAATACATTTCAGTATGTTTGGTAGCATTAGACAGAGGGCAGATCGTGGTCAACTCCATTTATTCAGCGCTGACACTTGTGTGTGAATGTGTGTGTGTGTGTTAATATGAGGTTGAGTGTGTTACTGGGGGTGTGGGTTATAAGTGTGTTTGTGTGCATGTTGTCCTTGTGAGTATGTGCGTGTATGTATGTGTGTGTGTGTGTGTTGTGGCACTACAAGCCTTGTATGCTGATAGATGCTGTTGTAACTCCATTGCACTGAATGAAGGCCATAACCCACACATGCATTACCATATTCATACAGCTCACAAAATAGATTGCTGTGGTGTGTGTGTGTGTGTGTGTGTGTGTGTGTGTGTGTGTGTGTGTGTAGCGTAGACTCCACTGGTTTGTGCAAGAGCGCAACTCATTTTGAAAATGGCAAACACACTCTTTGTCACGCTTTTTCTTGCTCTTTCTCTCACACACACACACACACATATATATAAAGCTCTATCTAGGCTAAAGCCTATTCTCATAAAATGTGTTCAGAAAAAGAAGTAACCATCAAGTCGGCTGTGTGCTGAAATTGAACATCAGCACAAAACACTGGGCCAAATGGCAGATACTCTCTCTCTCTCTCTCTCTCTCTCTCTCTCTCTCTCTCTCTCTCTCTCATTCTAATCTCATTCTCTCACCTTCTTTCTCTCTCTCTTGTTTTTTTTTCTCATTTTCTTTCCCTCTATTCTTTTCCCGCTCACCTGGGTGTAAATTGCCCTGCAGTGGTGATAGACTGTGTGTGTGTGTGTGTGTGTGTGTGTGTACTCGCCTTGTCTTTTTTGGATTGTGTGCCCCCTTTCTGTGTGTGTGTGTGTGTCTGACTCCCTTCCTCTGTTTTTGTTTTTTTAGTTTTTGAGTGAGTGTGCGTGTGTGTTTGTACCTGTTTGTGAATGTCAGGATCATTACCTGTGTGTGTGTGTGTGTGTGTGTATGTGTGCGTGTGTGTGTGTGTTTGTGGGTCAGGTCAAGCTATTATTATGGCAGCAGCTGTAGTGGTATTGCAGGGGATTGTGGGAGGTGTTCAGACAGGCTGGGGGCTCTGAAGAGCTTTATGTTTGAGTGACAGGCCTGAACTAAATATGCTGCACCCCGCGCAAACGACATAACTCACAGTCCTCCGGCTATTAAATATAATAAAACACATATGTTTATTCATGCAATATCACTGTTAAACTATACTCATTTTATTTAACGTGGAAAACTCACACTTATATATATATAAACATTTGGATTTTACTACTTTATATAACAACATAATGACCCAATCGATTTTACTGGTGTAGGCCTTTCCTGAAAAACATTCTCTTTCTCTCTTTTAATGTCTGGCTATTCATTTCCTGTGTTCTGGTAACCAGGATTGGTTGGTTAGATAGGAGGAACTGTAATGTTCATGTTTTGTTTTACAGATAAATAAGTCCTAACCTTTGACCTTCAAAAACTCAAAGTAACAAGACTTCACAAACCTGAGACACATGCAGCACCTCAGCAATGACAGACAAAAAGGGCAAGACAACTATGGAGTCATAGGAGTGCCATAAAAAACAATAAATCTCTAAGAAAATATGAAAATAAATGTGAAAATATAAAGAGGAATAAATAAAAGAATAAATAAGTAAATAAAACAAATTGTAAATATAAAGAGAAATAAATAAAAAGAATACCTAAATGTGGAAATATAAAGACAAATAGCAAAATGTAAAAGAATAATTCTAAGCATTTTCATTTATTTTTACATTTATTTGTTCATTTATTTCTGTATATATTTATTTATACATTTATAAAAAAAATGTTATTTATTTATTTTTATCTAATGTCATTTATTTATTTTTATCCCTTTATTTTTACAAAAGCAATAGGGGAAACAGTGAAAAGGATAAGGAAAAATAAAGGGATACAAATATTTACTTATTTATTCTTTCATTTATTCCTCTTTATATTTCCACATTCATTTAATTATTATTTCATTTAATTTCATCTTATTCTTTTACAGATTTACTCCTTTATTTGCTCTCCTATGACTCCATAGACAACAAGACAAAATAAGAAACGATAGGATCTCCCACCAACACCATACCCCTAAATCAAAAAGGACCAATAGTGTGTTGTAGAGAACATCCAGCCTGACAACTTTAATATACAGTAGACTAAAAATTCTTTTTAAACAAGGTAAACATTCACTTCTCAAAGAGTAAAATGCTGTGTCTTTCCAAGTCAAATAGACATTTCAACTTGTCAGCATGAATGAATACTGAGTCAAGGTGGGTGGAGTTGAATCAACTATGTCCGTAACAACAGAAAGTTGTTGAGGAACTTTTCTCCGTGAGCTCATAGTGCAGCAGAACGGACAGCACAACATTAACCACAGCAGCATAATAAAACCTTTATATAATGAAAACATAAAAAAGAAACAATAAAAAACTAAGAAAAAACATAAATAAAGTTAAAGAGCTTTTATGCCTAGATGAAGAGATTCAGTGGTCAATATAGTTGTATTCACATACTATTCCTCCACTATTTAAGCTCTTTTGACATTGATGTATCATTACGTTTTTGTTATCAATCACAAAATGGGAGAAAAGCCCTGTGCTTAATATAATGTCCCACAAGACTTTCCAAACGTGAGGATAATTATCCTGACCAATGTTGGCATGGATGTGGGAGCAGGGGTTCTTGCCCAGAAGTACACATTTTTTGGTCCAAGTTTAGTTTCTGTTATGAATGAAATCCTATGTGCTAATTTTCCGGTTTGTCCTGTACTTTACCTTTGCTGGACCAGACATTTGAAGCAGTTCACTCATTTCCTACGAACCGCCTTTTCACGCTGGGATGTCTCTCGGCAAAAAGAATAATGTTGATGAACTGGAAAGAGTGCCAACTGTCCTTCTTTGCGATAAGTAACTTGTCGGAGGACTATCTTGATCTGTCATACAGGGAACAGCAGCCCTTCTTAAAGACTTTGATAAAGGCCTGTGAGCGGCCACTGGGATGTGGTTAGGAACTTCGTGGAAACACAATATGTTATATTTGTAATATGTTGTCTTGTGTGTAAATAAAAATCTTAGGAGGAAGAAAAGTCCCACAGGTTTCACTGTCTGTAGTGTGAAATTCAGCACCATGGACAGCGACCCCCACGAGTGGCATTTGGCAAGCAAAAAGTGGATTGACATAATTCCACTTGTATCCAGGAGAGTATCAGCAGGCTGAAAGGCAGATTAAGATGAGTGATGAGTATTGAAGCAATTTTGTTTGCTTTAGAAATGCTAAAGAATCACTGAATAACACCTAAAACTAAATAAAACATTTTACATTTGTTTTTTGCATATATACAGTATATGTGTCTCCACAGATCAAATTACAGAGAGATAACAATTAGAATTTTTAGCATTTTTGTTAGTACATTTTTTAGATACATGTTTGGAGAACCATTGAAGACAAAATTGTATCAGCCAAAGGGGGGGAAAATGTATTACAACCCAGTATTTAGGTTTGTCACTCTGTGTGTTCGTGCATGTGTTTTGCCCAAAAAACTCTCTGTACTTTTTCGAACTCTGAAACCATTTCTCCAGGGTTATTTTCATTCTGCCGTTTGGGAGCACCCATATGCAGATAGAGCTGAGGGGAATGATATATCTGCCCATGCTAACACCTCGCCCACACATTTAATATGTCTACAGACACACGCAGCTGCACTCCCCCGCATACACACACACACACACACACACACATACTGCAGGCCTATGTACACACGCCCAATCATGCACATACACTCACCTACACAGATTAACACACATGCACAAGCACGTGTAGAAGCAGCGATGAATGAATTATTGGGAGTTTGATTTGGTTATGACCTGCAGCTACATATGGCCCTGTCGTTCTAATGTGTTTGAGTGTGTATATGTGTGAGTGTGTGTGTGTGTCTGACCTGTGTAAAACATTGTCTAAAACAAAAGGCATTAGTCCAGTAGACCAAACTAATGTGATTTTCTATTAATGTGATGCCCTGGGTGCATCCATGTGTGTGTGTGTGTGTGTGTGTGTGTGTGTGTGTGTGTGTGTGTGTGTGTGTGTGTGTGTTGAATGGACTGCACTCACACCTTCAATTTGTGTCATCTCATTAATTTACAACCACCAAGTCAGGCTGGTCTATTCAT
Organism: Macquaria ambigua; assembly: GCA_008360985.2. NCBI lineage: Eukaryota > Metazoa > Chordata > Actinopteri > Centrarchiformes > Percichthyidae > Macquaria > Macquaria ambigua. The sequence goes on along the minus strand of VMKM01001601.1, from coordinate 102,856 downwards.
TATTTAATTTTAAACACACACACACACACACACACACATATTTCCAATACCATTCAAACCTGTTAGTCTCTCTCTCATACACATGCAAACTTACAAACACACACAAATGCACGTATGCTGAGTTTGAATTAATCACTGATTAAATGACTGCTGTTAAGTACTCTGTGTGTGTGTGTGTGTGTGAGAGAGAGAGAGAGAGAGAGAGAGAGAGAGAAACATAGTGACAGACGTGGATGTGTACTAAATCATTTGCGAGGGTGAAAGAGTGATTGTGTGTGCAATAAATCTTCTTAGGTGTGTGTGTATGTGTGTGTGTGTGTACGTAGCGATACTACAGTAAATCTCTCCTGCCTCTGTATGACTTAATGCATATTGCTAAATCTATAAATGTAACCAATTAAGTGCGTGGTCGTAAATTTGCGCCACAAACTCATGCAAATGAAGTCTTTAAATCTTTGGTGGTGTCTGAACTCAACACAAATTACACTTGACACATTTTACAGAGTGCTAAAACATGTTTACATCGAGTTACAGTGGGAGCCACAGTAACAACCAGCATCCAGCATCACGTCTGACTCCTGACTGCAGAAACTCTACAAGGGGCTTAGTGATATTCTCATGTAGCCACATCGGGGTATAAACACTAGTGGTGTAGTACAAAGCTACTAGCTGTATCTGTATCTGTTCATGTCAAAAAATATCTGTAATCTGATGTATACCAGACATTGGCAGGACTTATACCGGATGTAGTTAGAAATTGTCTAGACTGCTTCATTTTCTGTGATAAATTGCTCTCATTTGTTATACTCCTCATATGTATATAGGCTGCCAACAAACTATACAAACATAATGTATATATATATATATATATATATGTATGTGTGTGTGTGTGTATATTTACATACATATATATGTATATATCATAATATTTTAAACATGTACCTAAATGTATCAAATAATAAAACATGATTTGAATTTGAACCTTACCTTGAGAAAAAAATTAAGTCTGAATAAAAGTTGCATAAGTGTTAATGCTCTGGGTGGAAAGGAGCAGTGGAAATAAAATGGTAGATTTTAACTGTGGGAAAATACAAGCCGGGATTGTGTTTTGCCAAATTGCATGATTTCTCTTTATAACACACAAATGCACTTTAAAATGGGAGGAGGCACCGATGAGTGTAAACTTGGTTTAAAAAAGAAATAAAAGAGAGTTCACGCTATTGACAAAAAATGGGCCATAATAGCTCATTGGGTCATATTGATTTTTAAAGGAGTTTTTGCATGCGATGGGGGAAGGTACAGGTGAAAATAAAGTGTCAATGAAAAAAAAACTAAAAATGAGAGCTATCTTGGTGCTCTATTGGCCATTTTGCTTTCACTTTTGAGACGGCCCCTAACTGCAGCTCGCCATTTTTCGTTTGCTGTCAAGTCACGTAAAGGTGCAGGCTTCAATCTAAAAATAAGACCTGTGCAACACCTGTCAAGCTTCATCCTGCACTGCACAACATATCAGAGGAACCATGCCGGAAGCCTGAATATCAAAGTTGAAACTTTCTACACCTATTTGTTTAAATTGTGATACATCTGCATCATGAAAAGTCCTGCTGCTCTTAGGTTATAAAGAGCACCTTATTGGTACTGTATGATATATAGATGTTTACCCTCCATGAACATCCGAGATCCTGACACCATTGTGAGTTAGAGGTGTGTGTGATGTCCTGTTTGTTTGGATTTGACTGAGTTGACTCTGATGTTTGTGGTGAATTGTGCCACAAATCTGGTGCCAGGGATAAAATGACAATATTACGGCAAAAATTCGGATGATGTGTGATTTTGCTCATATTTCAATCATGTATTTGTGTTTGTTTACACCCCTAATATGCACACTGGTTATTGCCAGTATTGCATAATAAACAAACAAGAGGAAAACAATAAGGAGGCGAGGCTGAGGAGGTATTTTTTGGGCAGATGACAGATCCAGAGGCTTTATTGCTGCGGGGTAGAGGCTGTAATTCAGAGGGAAGGCCTTGTGGCAAGAGCCTGAGGGAGGGCTTCAGTTAAAACAGAGCACACCTGAGCCTCAGACCATGATGGGGGGGGAGTCAGAGGAGCAAAGAACAGAGACAAAAGAAAAAAGAGAAAAAGTGAAGGGGGAGATGGAGAGGCAGAGGATGGGTGGCGGGGGGTAGGAGGGAAGTCCATTTGGGAAAGCTCCTTGTCATTTTCCATCCTGACCTCTACGTCTCACCAGCTCCTACTTGTCTTCCATCTACAACTTGTTTTTCCGTTCGTTCCGGTTGACCCGATCTCACCCCGACACCACCGCCGCCGCACACTTCCTCTCTTCTTTTCTCTCCTTTCATTTGGGCTCGACCTCCTCTTCCTCCCTGAATCCCTATTGTCAAGTCTCTCCCACTTTTTCTGCAATCATTGCTCTTTTTTCTCTGTCCTTCAGTTTCAAGCAATATATAGGGGAACGCGATACATAAATAACAGAAAAAGGCAAACATTTGGTTGTAAAATTGAAATTAAAACATAGAAAATTGATTCATTTGTCTGTCTTTTGATTCTTTCTTTCAGATGTTCCATTATAATTCCTACACTTGCCTTTTTATTTATGTCACTCTCTCTGTGTATGCTTTTGACATACTGTATATAAAGTATAAACATTTTCTCTTGCACTGTTCCCCCCTCCAACACACGCAACAGACAAAACACACACATACACATACTTTCTCAAATTTATATTCACTGTTTTATTGCCTTGAAGGTAAAGAACAATATTGCCAAAGAAACAAGATAAAACAATCTCCCTGTCACTCACACTCTTTCTCTTTCTGTGTCTCTCTTTCTCCCTGTCGAGCATTTTTCCTGTACAAACAATAGTTTTATATCTTATCAAAAACACCTCTAGACTTTATATGATCGTTCATGTTTTGCTTTCTAACCTATTTGAGTGTCTAACCCTGTTCTGTGTTTCCATTAATGTTTCTTCCCCCTGAAGTTGCAAGCAGAGTTGTATTTGGGAGACTGTCCTCCCCAAAAATGCAGCCGTATAGGTCGTCTGTGCAAGCAGCTTATTACGACCCATATTTACGTGTATTGTTAGGCGGCGACCTTTAAAGAGCACCAAAGTCCACATACGGAGGAGGGAGGAGGTTGGGGTGGATGGGTGGATGCTTGGGTCAAACAACACAGGACTTTCACCCAGGAGACCGCTGTTCATGTTGAGTGAAACCAAAAGACAACAATGATTTATTTTAACTTATGTTGCCTATGTAATTTACTGTAAGTTATGTTAGTAAGTCACGTGACGTAACTAATGTACTTATTTTAACCCAAACCATGATCTTTTCCTAAACCTAACCAAGTAGTTTTGGTGCCTAAACCTAACCAAACTGTGGCCGTTTCACAACGTTTACTACATGTTGTTGTTGTTACCATGTCGATGAAGGTCTGGTACGCCTATATATGTCGTTTTGGGTTTCATTGGAAAATGACCTATTCTGTCGTTTAGGTTGGAGGACTTGTTGGTATTTGGAGACTGCCCACTGTATAACCGCCTATATACTGTATATCTATCGCCACATTCTCAATATTTTTCTGTCTCTCTTTTTCCGTCCTCACAGTGGATGGATGCATAGACTGGTCGGTGGATCTGAAGGAGTACCATGTTCTGGCTGGTGAACCTGTTCGGGTGAAATGTGCCTTGTTCTACAGCTACATCCGAACCAACTACACCATGGCCACCAACGCCAAGCTGCGCCTCATCTGGTACAAGAACAAAGGAGATGCAGAGGTAAGATCACTTAACTAAAGGCGATGAGCGAGGAAAGAGAGGAGGTGGGTATGGAAGTCCAACACTGACGATAATAAATTGAAAATAATTCTGTTAGATGTTAGATGTCTATCTAACAGAAGCGAGAGATTTCAGTCACCCAGGGATTCAAAAAATGTTCTTACTGGAAGACTGTTAAAAATATGAGCTCACTGATTTCATGACTTCATGTTTTTCCTAAGTTGTCCCCTACGACCCCCTCTGGGATCTGCACCCAAGACTATCACAATCAGTGAGCAGGATGTACTATACCATCAGATTGGTTGGATTTTTATCAAAACACCCCAGTCAGGGGACATCCAGTCCACTGTTTGCCATTTACCAGAGCAGTTTCCCAAATCCATACTACATTCTATTTCAAAGCATGTTTTGGGTATGGAATGTGTTCATACTGTAAAAGTGACAAAATAAAGTATACTCAGAGCAGTCAGTATGCATACAAAAAATGTTTTGATGTGTGATTGGAGGTGGTGAAACAGCTCCAGGAACACCATAGAAATCAAAAACTAAAAGTGTAAAATTGTTATGTATGTTGTTTTTTTTTTGTATACTAACTGCAAGAACAGTATTGAGTGTGAAGTTGGGATCTACACCAAGAATCGGACTGTCTTTACTTTCTTTGGGCTTGATCTTGTTTGAGTAATAGCCAATCCACAGAAACTAGAGGGACTGATAAATCATGCTGCGGTCCCATGTGCTATAATAAAACGTTGCCCCCCTTTCCCCAGCAGCGTGGATTCTATCTGAATGGTAAAACAGGATTTAGCTGGATTACATTTAGACCTGATGATACATGTAATATGCATCTCTATATACACTGAAACCTTAGCCCTATGGATAGCACTTTTAGTAATACACCTTGAGTGCATTTATATTTAATGCTATACCTTTCTGCTCTATATGATTGTAATTCTGTTACCTATGTTAATACCAGATAAAGAGGGGGTCATTCATTTATGCCTTTAGGTAACGCTTCATATTAAGGACCCTTTATTAAAGTATTTATAAGATGCTTATTAACATTATTATGTGTTAATAATAGCATCATAAACATGTTTATTGTTAGATTATAAGTATAAGCACTTATAAGAAACTTGTTAATAATTAATAGATTGCTTAAGAATGTTAATAAAAGCCTTATGAGTTCCTTATAATTGTTCTTAATAGCATTACAAACTATTACTTTACTTTACTATTACTATTAATTGAGTGTTACTAACTTACCTATTCTGTCATTGTTAACCTTTACTAAGCTTTTTTTGTTGCTTTAAGGTTAAAAATACTTTATTATTCATTTATTAGCAGTTAACTATGCACTTCTTAACAGCTGTTTGCAGCTACCAGATCTAAAGCCAGAACAATGCCTTATTAAGGTTAATAAATCCTTTATTATGCTTTTCGCAGCTCCCCCATCTGGAATGAGCACTACATGTTGTCAAGGTTGATTAAATGTCAATACAAATTACATATAAATACAATCTTTTAGTGGTGAAGCACAAAAACACACCTTAAGACAACTCTTTTGGAAAATTGTTTGATGATGCTATTATTAACACTTACATAGTCTTATTAACACATAATAATGTTAATAAGCATCTTATAAGGACTTATAAGGGCCTTATTACCTATTAACTAACGCCAATTACAAAGACCTTAATATGAAGTATTACACTCTCTTTACATACAACACAATATCTAAATGACAGTGATTATTTCAGTTATTATTTTATTATTGCTCTAACATTGTCTTTGTCCTTTAGGAGCCTATCATCTTCTCAGGTCATAGGCTGAGTAAAGAAGACGACTCCATCTGGTTCAGATCTGCTGAAATGGAAGACAATGGATTCTACACCTGTGTACTAAGGTAACTTGTGCACACAGCTTCACATGGGGTTGATCTAAATTTTTTTTGACCAATAACTTGACACTGTCATGGGTCAACCCTGTAAGTAAAATGACTGAAAACGGGTTTGGGGTGCAACCTAGATTCTCCAAGGAAGCACAATTTAGGATTATTTCTGGTTCAGCTGGATGCATTGTTGATAACACGTCTTGAATATCGAATAAATACTGCTCCTCTCCCCAGATGGGAGCTAGGTCAAAGTACACTGAGCAAAACACAGACTTTATTTTGAAGTTTCATTTCCAGCCACAGCACATTTGCTTCTTAAGACTAAATAAGCACAGCAAGGATTTTACCAGCATGCAAACAAAATATTTCTGGCCCGACTCTGACATGCAGCATTGTTGATTTCATCACATGGGAACAACCTTGGAATAGATTTTTGACTCTGAGTGTTCTGTCTCTACCCAGGTGGCCCGTTTTCATTGCATGGGCGAATAGCAGCACTGCTTTTGGTGTTTGAATAAAAAGAATGTGGGGTTTTATTTGAAACAGCTCAGTATCCATTTTGAGAAAAAAAAGCCCCCTGCCCTCAGTAATCAATATTTCAAAACACAGATGAAAAGTATTTCAAAAAGATTACTGTTTTATCATCAATATTTTGAGATATGAAAATCTGCTCTTTATTTTAAGTCAGGGGCACATTAGGAGTGTATCTTCAAAAACTGTTTTGTCATTACTTCATTACATTTGCTGAGGTTGAGAACACCAAAACATTTCTCCTGTGTCTAGGTATTGCGGGTGTGTGTGTGTGTGTGTGTGTGTGTGTATAGGTGTGTGTGGACACACGCACATGTGTATTTGCCCTGGTAGTTAAGTGGAATGCTGCCAGTTTAGTAAATTGAATATTTACAACATGGCTGTCGGCAATACAGCAGAATTTGGCCTGAGTCCTATATGGCCCTTTAGGGATATGTGTGTGTGTGGTGGTGGTGGTGGGGTACCAACTTGTGTGTACCAGTTGGCTTTGTAGCCTAGAACAAGGCTTACAGTCTTGTTTACCTGCAAGTTGATGGTGTGTGTGTGTGCATAATGAAGTGAATTAAAATATGCCCTCTTGTAAACCTGTAAAAAGTAAATATTTTGCCTAGTGTCAGCCAGTATCCATAGGGAAGAGTTCATATTCCTGCTTACTTTTGAGTAACCCTGTATAATGATTTTTTTAAATGTCATGAATAACCTTAAAGGAAAATTCAGGTATTTTTCAACATGACTTATTTATGTGTTTATTTTCAGTCAGACTCAAAGACAACTATTTGAAATGATCTATGTTAAATGTAAGTTTATTTTGAAGGCTTCAGGGGGCTCTTGGTGTTTGCCCATATATACACTGTTGTGTTTATCCCACGTTTCCAGAATCTCTACAACAAAGTTGGCGAGTTCAAAGTTAGCATGGCCGATAATCAGAATGGACACAATTATGAGATTAAGACTTGGTTTGAAAAATGCCTTAATTTTCCTTTAGTTTTTATCCTTTTATGGAAAAAAGAGACTCAATTAAGACCGCAGTGGAACTCACTGTTAGTCTCTACCAATGGCATTGGCAGGACTAGTGTTTCTTAAAGTTAAGACTGCATTTCCCACAAATCTTTCCACCTCTAGTTGTAGAGGATGTTATCTCTTGGGAAATGATAATTCAGGTTTATTACAAATTAGATCTTTGATAAAAGAAAAAAATACTCAAGGTCAACTTATTAAATTTTGCAGGGCTTTCAACAACATCTCACAGCCTTCATCAATGGATGTAGTTTTGTCACTTGTCATAGAGATAACTGAGCTGTCATCATGTGACCTAAGTATGGAACTTCAGTCACGTGATAACAGGTAATTGTATATGGAACAAATTGTAAGACAATATAGTACAGTATGCAGTGACAACTGAGTGAACTGCTGATGAAGGCCTTGAGATGTGGTCAAAAGCCCTGGGAGAAGAGTAAGTGGACCTGAAGTAAAGTTTTTTTGTTTTTTGGGGGCTCACATTGTTTTCAAGGTCAAAATGAACTTGTACACTCAGCTTGGATCTTATTTTTGTAGTTTTGGCCATACTTAAGAATTACTTTGTATTATTGCTGAGATTTCTTAACACCGCGACATCACTAAAAAGAAGTCTGACAGGGAAAGAAACACGAGCAGTCAAACAATCATACAACATGTTCAAATCATACAACCTCCAGGTTTGGAAGAGAAAACGAAACAGCAAAATTATAACGCAAACTGTAAACAACCATCCCAGTTTACAGGATGACTTCCTGGTTCAACCTTGACCTACAATACTGTGCAGTTTTCGAGTGCAATGAGGGATTATTACCAACATTTTGGGTGAGCTTACTTTCAGTTTTACATCCAAATATAGTAGTTTAGATAAACTAAACTGGCTAGACTGTTGGTTTATTTACTACTGGAACTTCATTGCAGCAATGTTGCCAAATGTTTCCCAAATCACAGCAATTACTTTGGGAAATCATTTAGGAATGATGGCCAAAACTATGAAAGAGCTGTAATTAGCCAGAATTATTCTTTAACCAAAGGGGATAAAAATATTTGAAGTGATTTTCCATCTTTGTTTCACTCCTTCCATCATCTGCCTTTGGTTGCACCAGAGGAACAGCTCTCTTCTTGTTTTATGCCATAAATCACCATCTCCCCTCTCCGCTTGCTTCTGTTTGTCTTCCTCCTCTGCATCTAGTTCCTTCACCACCTTCGCTGTCTCCTGTTTCTTTCCCTTTGCCCCTTTTTCTCCATCACCTTCTCCCTCCTACTCCTTTTTTTTTTGTCTCCCACACCTAATCTGCTCTCCCTTCATCTCACCAGCTGCCTCCATCTTCTCTTTCTCCTCCATCTCCTGTTTTTCTTCTTTTGGCTTCTTGCTTCTCCCGTTCTATCTTCCTCCCTTTCTCTCTCTCTCTCTCTCTCCCACTCCTCCTGTTTCTCCCTGTCTGCACCCGATTCTCTTTACCTCCCTTCGTGCACCCTCCCCCTCATCCTTCCCCTCCTCTGCTCTTCTCCCACCTCCTTTTCCTGCCAGAGCTTGACACCTATCCTCCTTAATAAGCTCTCTCTCCCTCTCTTTCTGTCTTTCCCTCGCTCTCTCAGCATGACAACCTAATTAGGGCTTGGTGTCTGTCATTGTCTCAGGGTCTCTTATTAACACACACACATACACACACACACACACACACAGACACCTCCTATCCTAGTGGGGAGCTACTGGATCATATTATATTACTAGAAAGCCTATGGGAGAATGTACTTTTATATGTATTTATTGCCCTTGATCTGATGTATATTGTTGTTTCTATTATAAGGACACCTTCATATGTCTTGCCCTTTATATACGCCCACTGCCTTTTTCAGGATTAGTTTCACATTTCCACCTGACACTCAGTTCTGACTGACATGAGGTGAAGTCGGGTAATAGATTAATAGATTAATCTCAGTTGCAGCCACAACCTGCCTTAGCAAGATAAAACGGATCTAATCTTATATAAAAATGTGCAGTTTGATACTTCATTTATCTCCATATGCTGCCAAGGTTCAACAATGGATCTTCTCTCCAATATGTCACACTTTCCAGGAATTAGTGTGATGTTTCACCTTGACACCCACGCTGCTTACACATTTTGCAAATCACTATGAATTGTTTGCTTTCAGTCATCAATAGTAAATTATAGGAGAAACAAGGCAAAGAATAGACACAAACGATATACTGGACAGTGGAAGAACAACATTAGGATGGCCAAGGAGTCTTAAATCTGTCTCACTGTATCACTGTTCCACTATATACGGGTCTCCAAGTGATGTGAGATGTGAGCGCATGCAGGGGGTAGAAAACCAACCAAAATGACTGATAGCTTATGTGGATATCAACATGAAAAGTTGTTTTTGTGCCATAAACTGCACAAATCACAAAGTAAGCCGTATGCCGTAAGCCAATATCCCACGAAGGAAACCTCCCTTTCAGCTCAGAGTGTATAATTAGCTATTAGCATCTAGTGATCTGGTCACAGTCCTGAATTTTAATAAGGTGGTGGATGGTTTCACACAGAAACTGGGGAGTAAGAAATGCCTGTTTCAAAGTAAGACAGCTCACACCGTTACTGAGTGTTTATGGCTGCTTAATGAATATTGCAACAGTTTGTCAAACTCTGTTATCAATGCTTTGCTGATCAGTTTGATGTGCATTTGGAGTTGTGTTGACCTCAGTGAAAGCTGATAGAGGAGCAGAATGATGGCTTTTGGATGCAAAATGCATCACGTTGGTAATCTTATAATTTGTCCCAAAGAAAAAAAACAGGTGTGCAGACCCAGTTTTCAAGATCATGTGTGAAGCACTGCAATTATCTAATATGGGGGTTGCACTTATGTAACACATCTGGCATATAGAGACAGAGCACAACGCGTCACACTCTGAAAACCACGCCCACCGGAGGGGAAAACAATCAGCACCACAATATGCAACCAAGGGCTGAAACGCTAACAAAATGCCTGTAGCTAGCTAAAAACATTAGATTTCAGGATTATTTTAGCATACCAGAGAGGACAAACTCAATATTGTGGCTCTATCTCAGTGTCCCTTCTCAAGCTAAGTTACTGTAGTCAGCTAAGGCACTTGCAAACATAATACTGCATAGCTTTCTGATTTAGCCAAATTCCACTACACAAGTTGCGTACTGTCAAAATGATTTAGCTTAACTTACAGCAATATAGTTAGCCTAAAACTGACATTTGGATATTTGACTGACCAGTGACAAAACGCTTGCTGCACATGTAGACATACTGAGTGTCAGGATCCCACAGTGTTCCCATTCTTCCTGCTGATGCCTCACGTCTGTCTCCACTTTTGTCTTCTTAAAAGCTCAGTTTTTCAGTTCGTCAGTTTATAAAAACTTAGTTCTGGGTTCTTGACCCTGTTGGTAGTGCATCCCACCACACAGCAGCTGTTAGGCATGTTTCTGTTGTTTGTTAGCAGACTGAAGTGACAAGGAGACACCTTCACGCAATACAAAGTCAATGGAGAGCGATGAACTGGTTTCACCTCCGGTGTGGGCGGGACTTAAATTTGCTCTGTCTCTATATCTAGTGTCTGGTATGTTTCAATGATAACAGCAGGAGTTTCATACATTCTAACGTTACTTTTTGTAATGCTAACATTACTTGTGTCTGTTGCCCATTGACACAGACAGTTCATTTCTCACTACGTCGAAGAGCTAACTTTGTGTAGTTTAAGTACACATTATTTGACTATTTGATTGGCTAGTAGCTGCTTTTTCTCACTGGAATTCCATGTGTCATGTTAGCTAGCCAGAGCCGACAGATGTAGCAGATGTAGATCAATGTATGCCATGTAGCAAAAAAGTTTTGGGAATGCGAGGATGAGTGCCAATTACAAATTAACCTCTAAACAGTTATTTTAGTTTCCAGTAAGTTACTTCTTTTTCTAAATAGTGAAAATGTCCATATATAAGCTATCATGGCATTGTAGCAATGAGTTTTCTTTGCAATTTTGCTTCTCACTTTTAAAAGTGTTTGTCTGCAAGTTACATCATTTTAGGTTCTGTTTAAGTTATTATTACAGTGGTGTTTTACACCGCTCTTTACAGATCTCTACTTGTACCATGGTGCCATTTCCTTGGTGTGGTTTGGTGCTCTTTCCTTTGTCTGTTCATCTGTTGTGGCTGCTACTGGTCATGCTAACTACCCAGTTCTTCTTCTGTATATTTCAAAAAAACTTTAAAATGTAATATGCAAGTGTGTGACGTAAGCATGTGACATATACAGTGTGGTGATAGCCCAGTTAATAGCAGGAGGGTCTCTTCCCTCTCTGCCAATGTGTCCAGACAATACTGGCTGGCACAGAGTGATATAATCTTCTGATGAGTTCACACAGGAGTCATTCCCAATGTGAGGCACAAAACAAGTGCTATGAAGGAAAACTGAATATCATAAGAACCACTTGTTGTCTCGTCTTGTTTTTAGGGTGAAAAATCTCAGCTGAATTCTCAAATACAAGATATAACCCTTTTGGCCAAAGGCAAAATTATTGCCATTCACACTCAGCATGCATCCTTTTCATGACCTCTACAAAGAGACCCAGGCTCCTTTAATTCATGCAGTATGCCCTGGGTCTGCCCCGAGCTTTGTAGCTGTTGGCAAATGATGTGTCCTATTCTCTCTGAGGTCACCGACAAGCCCCTGAAGCACTCAGACATCCTGCCTTCCTTTTGTTGTAACCAAGGATATCAGCCTGAATGAAGACAGCTGAATGTTGTTGAGTGATTCCCAAAAACATCAACACATTCGGTGTAGTTTATACATTTGTAGTTTCTAGACAAAACATTGTAGCCTGGTTTCAGTCCTCTGAGACACTGCCCACAATTTGTTCAAATAGGTCTGATGTTCCCCCGGTTGGAGAAACAATCAACCAATCAGAGATAGATAGATAGATAGATAGATAGATAGATAGATAGATAGATAGATAGATAGATAGATAGATAGATAGATAGATAGATAGATAGATAGAAGAATAGGAATTTTCCTACATAGCTAGTTACCTAGCTACATCCCTGAAAAATAGTAACAGAAAAACGGTCTCAAAATGGCGACAAGCATGGAAAAGGGTGTTCAAGTCAACTTACAGAAATAACAACTCTTAAATCTGCTAATTTCTTAGATCTTGTAAAACGTAAAGTTTTCTGTTCCTAGCAACATCCACCACAGCTTCCGTGTCATCTCAAAATGACATCAGTGGTGTGGATATGTAACTCACTACTAATTGGTTTGGGAAAACAAAGGAAAATAACACCCTCCCCCAAATTTAAATTGGCTAACTTGAACTACTGCTGGGTTTTGCAGATGACACTGTACTTTTGGTTACATGTTAGGTTTGGTTAGGTTGGCAGTTTTGCTGTGACAGTGTTGCTCCATATCTGCTGGATGTGTAACAATGTAAAATGTGATGATATGTCAACGTAAAAAGGATATGGTATGTTGTGTTCACAACTTTTTTTCCGCTGCCCCGCTGGTTTTAAATTACTTCTGCCTGTTCAGTGTCCCTGCAGTTGGGTCATTGGGTTGGGTATGCCAGCATGCATTGCAGTCTGCCACAGTGTTTGTTGGGGGGGGTGAACTACCACTTGGGGAAGCCAAAGTGGAACATTTACAAATCCTTTCAAATGTTCCCAAATGAGATGCGTTTTGTTTTTGCCATAGCGAGATTTTGCATGTTTCCTGAGGGCTCTACATTAACAATCCATTAGTTCACATGAATTCTATACAAATCTCAAAATCTCATTGGTATTCCTGTAGTAATAATCATTGTGTATAGGTGCTCTGTAAGAGCTCCAATATATGACAGTTTTGATCTGTGGTGGTGGTGTCTGCATTTCCTGCCTAATATGCAGACACTAATAGCATATAGAAGAGGACAGATGATGATAATCGAGCAGCTTCCATTAACAGCTTGTCTCCTTTCTCACATATAATGATCCTGTGGGATTATCTTTTACAGAAAACATGTGAAGACTCCTGGTTAAACCATGCTGGCTTGTTTATGGTTGTAGCTGTAGAAATTAGTTTTTCATGTTATTTTAATGATTTTCTGTGGAATACAATACTGCAGGGCGTATTGCTGCCCCCGATCCTCTGAAGTTTATACATGCTTCACTTCATATGGAATGCTTATACCTGTTGATTTTCAAAACACTGTGTCCCTAGTGTCTATTGTAGCGTGTGGGTTTGTATGAGCTAGAAATGGGGGGACAACCTGGAGACGCTGTTATAAAACCAAAGGTGAACAAGCTTTAAAGGTGGAGTGACATTCCCTCTCAGGAGACAATAACTGGAAAATAACATTGTCTGAGACACGGGGTACAGAGGAAGAGAGATGTGTACCGGGAGAAGGAGGAAGAAATGAAAGCAGGCGGGTGGGAAAGAGAGAGAAAGAGGAGAGGGTGAAGAGAGCGTCAAGGAGAAAGTAGTTAAATTGGAGGGATGTGGAGAAAGGGTAAATAGGCGGAGAGAAAAACAGAGGGAAGCTGATAGAGAGAAGGTTGAATTGTACATAGGGACGGAAGGGAAGATAGAAAGAGATCGAGGAATGAATGGAGGAGAAAAGAAAAGCAAAAAACTATTTTCTCTGCAGGTATAAGGACCTCAGTAGGGGGAGAGGGCATGCTGCGACTGCCCAAGACCCTCTATACACCCACTATGATTAGGATACCAGTACACACACACACACACACGCACACACAGACATATATCACAGGAATTGATAGGCACAGTGAGAGGTCTCAGTTTACTTTTGAGGCTGTAACGCTGTGAGAAAGACTTTGCACCAAACCTCTCTCCTGCAGCACTCTGAGACTCTATCTCTGAGAGTCGGGCAGAAAGAGAATCAAAAAGTAGATGGGCACACACACACACACACACACACACACACACACACACACACACACACAGGAGAGGACAAAGAATGAGAAAGACAGAGGACAAACTGACAGAGAAAAGGACTCTGAGAGAACAAAATAATGGGTGTTAGATAGTGAACAAGGTAGCGTGAGATGAGAGATTTCATGCCTCTGGCTTTGCCCATTGTTCACTTCAACACATCGCATTAGATGGAAATGTAACATGTTCTCTGTGTGGGAAAATGACCGACTAGCTGGCTGAAGAGCTGCCTGGTGTGGTTGTTTTATTTGGTGACATCTTGGCAGGACACTTGGCTTGGTAGGATGGGTGGCTGGCTGGTTTGTTGGCAAGGAGGCAAGCAGAGTGGATAGCTGGCTTGTTGGTGGGGAATGACTGACAAGGTGGCTGTATTTCTGGATGTTTGACTACATGGTTTACTATTTGATTGGTTGTTTGGCTGGCTGGTTTCACTGGCCAACTCAATGGCTGACTGGTTAGCTCTCTGGCTAATTGACTGGGTTGGTGGTAAGACTGTCCTCACCAGAAAAACACAGGCATCGATTGTTTGTTCAAATGGTTAAAATTTGCCTAGAGGTGGCTTGGGGATTAGGGCACTGACAATGAGTAGCAAAGTCCCTGGTTTGAGTCCGGTTGGGGACCTTTATTGCATGTCATTCCCCATCTCTCTCTCCCCTTGTTTCCTTTTGTCAATTTTGTAATGAAGGTGTAAGATGGCCAAAAAATCCTTTAAAAAAGCCTTGTAGCCCATTTCCTTTGAGGAACTTTTCCATGAGTCCAAGAACCATTTCAGGAACTCAGGAACCTTACCTTGTTTTCAATCGTGGGAACCAAGGTCTAAATTTAGTTTCTCAGCCATTGTTCCTGGTGCCAAAAAAGTCCCTACCCTGGTGGTAGTACTTTCTAACAGCCCAGGAACTATCAGAGCAGAGTTTACAGCGCTCAACATTGCTCATTGGTCAAACACAAACCTTGTGGCTGCTACAACTTGTGTACATTCCCACAGTAAGCAAGCACTGGTTGCCTGTTAGGACGAAGGGTGAACATTTTTTGAGATGTTAAAAACAAAGTAATATAGTTGATTCATAGTCTTGAAAACAAGCTGAGAATATGAACAAGACTTAATCTGCAGTTACATGCTAAAGCAAAACTAAATAACCATACAGCACTAACATATTATTGCTACTTTGGAGTCAGGCACTCTGGAGTTTTCTGTTTCTTTTTTATTTTCACCTCTGCATGTCTCCTTGACATCAGTTCATTACTTCCAACTCAATTAGCACTTCACAGTAATAACAATGATGACTGTGATGTTGTTTATTTGTATGTGAAAATGCCATCACAGACACAGATTTTTAAATCCATTATCAGATTAATTTGCCTACTCTCCACAGTTCTTCAGACATGGTGAAAATGCAAACAGGAATGTGCAAAAGGGACTTTTGGTTCGTAGTTTAGTTCCTGACTTTAGTTCTTGAGCATCCCCACTACCTGGAACAACCCTTTACCCTAGAAATTATGTTTACATAATATATATAATATATATTTCCAAACACGGTATTTGTGTTTGGAAATGTAATTGCTGCCTGGATTAAGATCACAGGCAATGTTTTCCCGAGCGAAGGGATTGCTATATTTTAATACCGAATGGAAGTCGTAGGGCGGTCGTGGGGATTGATGTTGGGCTTACAAAAAGAACAGACAGTAAAATAAACACGTCATGTCTTCAAGTCACTGTAGACTTTTCCATATTAAAAGACCATGAGCATTCCCTAACTTTAACCAACTGCTGTGAGTGCCCAATTTAATCATGCTGTAGTTGCTACGAGCAGATACTGTATTGCAAGAGTGGATATTGTAGGTTGTAAGTTGTCAGCGAACATTTTACTGAAATTATATAAACGTAATCTCAGTGAGACAGGGTTGAACTATCTACTGTCAAAAAAGGGGCGTATGTAAAGATTTTTGCGGTCGTACGAATAATGACTG
Organism: Macquaria ambigua; assembly: GCA_008360985.2. Classification (NCBI taxonomy): domain Eukaryota; kingdom Metazoa; phylum Chordata; class Actinopteri; order Centrarchiformes; family Percichthyidae; genus Macquaria; species Macquaria ambigua. The sequence continues at coordinate 86,702 of VMKM01001601.1, read as the reverse complement.
TCCTCTCTTTGGAAGAGGTAGGCAGAAGTAGAGGGACGTTGTTATACCTCTGCAAAAAAAACAAAACCTTAGAGAGGAGTTCAGGACAGATGGTTTGGCATGCAAACTGCCTGATTTTTTCACTTGAGACCACGTTTTTTCTATATTAGTATATTGGATTATTTTAACCATGACCACAGTCTTTCTCTAACCTTAACCAAGTAGTTTAAGTTGAATAAGCTTAGCCAAACCTTAACCATAGCGGTAGCTCATCAGAAAATGCTTATGTGGGTAATTGTGGAAGGCACTGACCAGCTTGGTGACTGGTTGCATGGCTAATGGGTGGTGGACTACACAAAATAAACTACTGTTTGTCTTCTGAGATTCCAGCATTGTTATTCCATCTCACATTCGATTAAGCAGTTTCACCTATTTGCAATCACTGATGAAGTAAAATAAAAGGCTGAATTCTCATTTCCTATTTTTCCTTATAGATGTGTGTACCTCTCTCTTTCCCTCTCAGCTATTCCCCTGTGGTATTTCTAGTAAGCTGAACCACCTGTCTGTCTTTGCATTAGAGGATAAATCTACTCTCCGTGGACACGCAGACACAAGAAACACCCACATAGTTGTCACAAGGGTGTTTTCTAATGCCAGCCAAATGTTTAACCTTTCTCTTCATCAGATTAACAGGCTCAGAGCAGGAGATAAAGACAGCGAGTAGAAAGAGACAAAGAGATGAGGAGAAAGAGAGAGAGTGGAAAAGAAACAGACAATGGAAGTAGGATAGTAAAATAGAGAGGAGGGGAGAGTGAAATAGGAGCAGAGAAGGAGAGAGCGGTCATTTGAAGTTGTTTTGGCAGTCCTCTATGGCTTGGCAGCCATTGAGTCAGTACCACTCTCTTGCCAATGTGGGCCAACATGTCCTGGTGCATGCCAACTTGAGCCAATGCCTGCTGCCATGGCCAGTCTTTTGAAAAAAAAAAAGAAAAAAAAGTAGGCCTTGGTTTTGACACTTTGATGTTCAAGGGGTTTTAAGTTGGTCTGAAATACGATCTGACTTGGTAGAGATATGGAGGGAAGGACTAAGACAGAGGAGAAAGGAGGCTAGAGGAGGATGTGTGGAAACCAAGCAACCTGTGTGTCAGAGTGGTCTAATGTTTGAAAGACTGCTCTGTAAAGCAAAGGTGGAAGTTTGATCCTCACAACATCTGCAGCCCTTATCTAAGGACATTTTCACACCTATAGTTGGTTTGCTCTGGTCCGAATCTGTTGATGAGTGTGTAAAACTTGTTTTCCCCTTGGTTCGGTTTCTTTTCAGACAGAGAAAAAATCCAAGCGAACCAAAATGCATCACTACAAACCACGTGAGAACGTTAACTGCGCTTATTGGTCAGATATGTCTGGTTATATACTCCAATACAGTAGGTGGCGGCATGCACCATTGACGTTGGTTTGTAGTTCGCCAGTAAAACCAAGGAAGATGAAGAAGAAAGTAAACACAGGAAGAAGGTCCTGTGTTCTGGACTAGTGCATATTTTGATTTATTGCTGGTTCATTGTCCAGCTAGCTGCTACTACTAGAAACGGTTTGCGTGCTCTGCCGCATCCCAGAATGCAAAGCACACCTGGCTACAGGAGCCGTTTAGCTCAAACTTGCGGAGTACACCTGGTAGTTGGGTCGGATCGAGGTCAGATCACGTTCCCACCATAGACAAACCGCTCCAGAGATGATGATGATGAACAAAAGAGGTCCAATCCAAGCCTTCAAGAATTAGTGCTGCAGCACCTGACACAATAACCTTTTTTGTAAGAGGTTACAGTTGGAATAAGCAAGTATGAAGTACAGACTCTACTATTACAGATATCTTAATGAATATGTCTTGATTATCTCTCTCACAAGTCTATATCCGTTGATGCAGCCTCCCTTTTCATTCTCTTCCTTTTTTGTTTGTGTTGGAATTCCTGTTGTAGGTATCCGTACAAATTCTGGCAAATTGCTAGGCTGTACTTACCTGTATTGCTTCAATTTTTGGGGGCGAGTAATATATCCCTGTTTATTATTTTTTATTTGTATTTTTCTATATTGTCGTTTTTATAATAATTGTTTTTTCTGGATAATTTATGTGATTTATGATATATATTCGACTCAACTTCTGATGTGTTGGGTTTAATATGTGCCTGTATAATACTGATCTTGATGTTTCCAGCTGTTTTTGCCCTTTCCCTAGAGGCATGCTTTGGCCCCCATGTGGGAGTGTCAGACAGTGTTGTCCAGCTCTGCTCTGATTGGTCCAGTTTGAGAGTAGATTGACTCTCAGTCATGCAGAGCACAATCACCTGAGTGATGAATGTGTTTGTGTCTATATATTGCTTGTTCTGCTTTGTGATGGGGATTCGACAATGCCTGACGAAGATCTCTGTTAGATCCAAACGTTGCTCAGTTAACATTGCTGGGAGGAGCTATTAGTACAGTGTGTGGAACTTTTGTCTGGTTCTTACCTCGAGTTTGCTTTTTTCATCCAGCACCTGCAGACGTTTTTTGGATGTTCGTACCATACACCCCAACTGACACAAGTGCCACAGGTGCATGAAATAAGACATTAGTGCATAGGAAATGACGTTTTCTGAGAGTGAGAGAGAGAGAGAGAGAGAGAGATTTCAAAGAATTATTGATTCTCCTGAAATATTCTTTGAACTACCTTGACATTTAACCAAGCTTTAACTATAACACTATTGTCCAGGACTGACTTTGCTGTAGGACATACATCAATTAGTTAATTGAATTAATGTCAAAATCTATAATTTTGTAAAAATTGTATTTATAGTTGTGAGATCTGTAACAAATCCGATGTTCATTAAGTGAGAAAAAAAGAGACCTCTTTTGAGGAGAGGATAACCTCTCTGCCTAAGGTAATCAAACTGATTTGCAGTGAAGTATTCATTACAGCGTGTGTGGATGACCACATAAATAAACAAAGAAGTACATGAACTTGAACAGTCCAACACAAGCATAAATTCACAGAAAATCAAGTTTGCACAACAACTTAATTTTAAATAGAGGCCTGGGGGTAAATACACTCAGTACCGCACACAAATAATGCACACAAACACACACATTCAGTAGAGTCACCTTGGCCAGGTGACTCTAGACACCGCTTGTCCCACACACATATTGGCTTCCATGCTGCGTAACCCAAGCTAAACCCCACCCTCGATGTTTTTTTACACCTTCACCTTCACTCATTCATAACCTGCAGAGAGTACAAAGATAAATAAAGGTAGTTGTATATTTGACCTAAATCATTCATCATACTCTGTCAAACATGCAAACATTATAATTTTATTTTCTGTTTATCCTGAGGCCCACAGTTTTGGTCAAGTATATCTATAACATTTCTTCCAAGGCTGTAATTGCCTTTAACTAACTGTCACTCCCTTTGTTTTGTTTTTATCTTTTACATATTTAATTGTTCTTATGCCTTCCTTTGTTTTATTTCGATCTTTCGCATATTATGTTGTTCTTAGCATATCTGTTCTTGCTATTTGCTGCCTCTTTGTTATTCATTTGATTGTTTGGTTTTATTGCGCAGTATTTGCACTTATTTTAATTTGTTTTTATTTATTCTCTTGTTTCTTCACTTGTATTGTAAAGCACTTTGAGCTACACCCCCTGTATGAAAGGTGCTATATAAATGAAGTTTATTATTATTAATATTCATAAGCATATAAGCAGGCGAGGCACATGTGGAATCAGTCACCAGTGCAACTTAACAACAAGGCTGGATTTGCTTTACAAGTTTCATTTACCCCAAAAAAGTACTTTGATAATACACTACACAGAAAAATAAGGAAGTAAGTTGTGCTGTCTTTGAATCCATCTAAATATTACTAAGGATTATTAGAAAGTTGCCAGATGTTTTCTCAGGTTTAAAACAGGTGAGGTAGTTGTGTGTTTATACTGGTTTGCTTTCTCCTCTCTTTGTCTCTTGCAGGCACACACCAGCATGTTGATTGGCCGGTGTCTGTGCTGAAATGCAATAATCAATCTGGGAAAACTGAAAACAAACATGTCCCATTATGTGCCTGTTTTTCCAGCTGAGGGACATGTCTTCATTGTGTTTCTGTTCTGGTATGAGACAGAAAGTAGTGGTGGCCAAATCCCTACGAACAAATCTTGTCAGTTCGATACGGCAAAGTCTGACATGGCAAAAGCTTTCGCCTTCTCTCGCTTACTCGACTTTTATATGTTACCAAACTTACTGCCAGCCATATAAATGGAAGCCTTGCAACCTTCAACAGTGCTACAGACTCACTCGAGTGCTGTCTGACAGAGTTTAGCTTTAAGCAGTGCGGGCGGTGGCTGACTGACACGTTTTCCCCTCGGGGCTTACCGTAGCAGTATGGGCTCGCTGCTGAGACTGTTCTGTACTACAAACCTGTATACTCGACTCAGCCTGACTCGACTCTCGTACAGACTCGCAGCCCTTCACACTTCCAGCCTGTATGCCGAAGAATACAGAAGAGGCCACTTGGGGGCTTAGGGGCTCGCCAGGTTCACTCATGTACCGGAGTCAGACAGTAGACTCACTGTAGCCTGTTGGCCTGTGGATACTATTCCTGCTCGCTGCTGCAGTTTGGCTGATAGTTACACAACTTTTGATGCCTGTTAGTGTTTTCCATTTTGATTTAAATACTTTTTTCGTCTCCAGGTCATATTTCTTCTACTGTCATGATAGAACATACACAAGAGCTGGTAGAGTTTTGTTTATTTAAATAATACAAACGTAGCATCGACACAATTATCACAGTAAGTAATGTAAAAAACTTCTTGATTTCATGTCATCAGCTACCTAACCTATTGCTACTAACTCATGTTAGTGTGCCCTGCAACACCCAATACTCGAAAACTCAAAAATACTTGATACATTTAGAGGTCCAGACCGGGGTACACCGAGGCAACATAACACTCGAACCTCCCGGCACTAACAGAAAGAGACTGAATGATAAAAATTATAATGTATGTAGATAAAGGGGTGATTCAAATCCATGATGTGTGTGGTCTAAACTGTCCATGGAGACACAGGTAAGGTTGTCGCTTATCATCAGTAGTGACACATATTGATCTGTGCTTCACAGGTTGGGGTCGCTGACCTTACACATAGAGGAATATTAGCACTCAAGTGGAACATACATACACAAATACACACCCTCATGCATAGATCTGCCCTTTTATACGGTGCACTGACACTTGAAAGCATGCATCGTAGTACACACACTGACCCGACATGGAACCAGCATTGAGCCGGGTGGTTATGGCGTTGAACAATGTGTCAGTGAGTTGACACAGGCTAGTGTGTGTCACTCTGAGTGTGTGTGTGCTGTTTGGTTTGTGTGTGCATTCTCTTTAGTAACTGAAAGGATTTTTAAAGTTCCAGTGCATTTTGAAGCAGTTTAGTTAGATTTTTTTTAATCATAGAATGACTTAAAAGCATCTAAGGACTTTTATAATTATTATAAAAATGACTCACAGTTGCACCCACTGTTGTTATGAATGAATGTCTCAAGGAGCTGTGACTTAAAAATAGTTAATGTATTTCTTCCATCCATTAGCTATACCCACTTATCCTTGAAGGTTGCGGGGGGCTGGAGCCTTCATTATTATTATTAATAATAATAAGGGCTATTTAAGTGTTCTTACTGGGAAGTATTTTTAAAAAATGACCTGCTGATTTACAGACGTCTCTTTCACAATGTAGTCTATGGGAAAAAGTCTTTTGAGGCCAGTGTGCATCACGTGACGGACCCGGAAGTTGTAATTACACATTTTGGCCACTATGTCAAATTGGCTTCAAAGCCCGGCACACTTCCCGGGGGCTTGGGCTGGAGCCAATCCCAGCTGACATTGGGTGAGAGGCGGGGGCCACCCTGGATAGGTTGCCAGTCAGTCACAGGGCTGACAGAGACAGACAACCATTCACGCTCACATTCACAGCAATGGGCAATTTAGAGTTGCCAATTACCTGCATGTCTTTGGATGAAAACCAGAGGCAGGGAGAGAATATGCAAACTCCACAGGTTTGAACCAATTCATTGCTGTCATTTGGTGGAAAATGTCTAAATTAAACACTGAAAAAAGCTTTGCACAAGCAGAATTTAAAATGTCATTAATGTAACATAATACAGCTTGTGTGCTAATACATGCATCCTTATGTATAAGCATTTGTGTTACTGTTACAGATTCTTGCATGCACAGAAATGTGTATGTGTTTGTGTGTGTGTGTGTGTGTGTGAATGTCTCTGCATGTGCAGGTGTCCGCACTCTCTCTCTCTCTCTCTCTGCCTGTTAGTTAGATTGATAGTCAAATTAATCTGCAGCTCCATCCAGGTATAAACACGCTGCCTGCTGGCCAGGATACATCCCCCTCTATTAACGCCATAACTCAACGCACCCTCCAGCTGCCTGCCCTGATCATAGGAGGGTAATTGCAGGGAGGGTGTGCTTGATTTATTGACGGCGAGGATATGGTGGATTACAAGTTGATTTGGAGATTAATTTATGCCTCATTTTGCATTTTAGGTAATTGGAATTTGTGTTATTTGGGGAGCGCTCCGACACAAGCACAAACATACACACACTCACACACACACACATCATGCACAAATATGAAATATTAGCGGTCAGCCAAAGTACAGAGCGCCTGGAGTTGTAGGAGAGATGCTGCCATGCTGCTTGAGGACACTTTAGAAGTGACTGTGGACAGTGTAACAGATGTACAGCGATCCCATCAAATTATGATCAGTGTAATGATGAAAAAAATCATTATAGCCTCAATACATATGCTGTCTGTGTGCCAGTGTGATAGCCTCAAACAGTACATTCAACTTGAACATGAACTTCTGAGATGAAGACTAATCCAATTAGTAGACTGTCATCATTTGTAGTAAAGAATTTGTTGTATAGTTTTGAAGCTGTACGTTGTAATTTCCATTTAACAGCATGTCATGTCATTTGAATTAGTTCTATTTACTTGCTTGTCAGTTGATTTGTCAGTCATGTTGCCAGTTGCACTGAAAGATGTTTTTGCTCGCACCTGGCATCCGTTTCAGCATGGCAGCACATTCCTCATTTGTGTTAATAGATGCACATAGGGACTCATGAACACACACACACACACATACACAGCAGTAAGTGTGAGATTCTATGTTTTATTCATAGCTGTCTTCAAATGCAAATAAAGGCGACCAACTGTACCCTTTCTATGCCATGTTACAATATAACAAGCCACACACACACACACACACACACACACACACACACACAAAAGCTGTGTGTGTATTTATCGAGGCTTGATCTTAACATAGAAACTTGCTTATAACAAAAGGGTTATGAATGTCAGCCACTCACATTAGACACCGAATAGCAGCCACAAATCTTTCCTTTCACCTTTTAAATCTCTTTTTTCACCTCCTTCATTTCCAGGAGGACAGGATGCAGCTTTACTGGACAGATTTTACTGGCATTAAATTGTCAAGTCAGGCCAAAATTTATTTGTTAGGCATGTTTGCCAAAAGAGTCCACCACAGTGCAGCAAAGGACACACATTTAAAAATGAATGAGAGAGAATTTGTCACAAGTTAATTTCACAACAATGTAATAATGAGAAAAGTCCTTATGCGAAGCTAACCAGCTGCTGGCTGTAGTTTCAATTTTTCCTTATAGACACAAGAGTGATGTAAATTGTCTCATCTTACCCTCACCAAGAAAGCGAATAAGAGCATTTCCCAAAAACTATTCATTTAATAATATTATGTTTTTGCAGAGTGCAATACTGCACAATTCAAACCATACTAAAAACAACGGGCTAGGTCATCTCTTGTGATATTGGGGTTCTCAGCCTAAAAATCCCTAACAAGCAGCCCCTTTGTTTGCTAACTGAGTGAATATTTCTGCAATCCTTACAGGCTGACACGTAATACCTTTTGTGTGTGGATGCAATAGTCTTATTATCATGACTTATCTCTCCAATTACACAGTAAGACTTTATTTCCTACCGACAGTGGCAAGCCTAGGTACAGTAAATAGGGTTGTTGAAAACTGATTAGACTGCCAATAACGTGGACTTTGTGTCCCATAAATGATCCTGATAAACACCAGTGCTGTGCTTTGTTGGCCTGCAAAGTGTGCACGTCTCATGAGAATGAAATAACCTGAGGCTGTGAAATGCACACACATCTCTAATAAGATCAAGATTAACCATAAAAACCATCCCTGTGCAATCTAATCTGTAGCCCTATATTAACTCTGTTATTCAGCATTCCAGGATCTTTGCTCATTTTTCTGTTTCTTGCAGCCATTTCCTTGTCTGTTTAATAAAGTCCCGTGCCACATAAATGTCCTCCTCCTTTCTCTGACAGATATTCACATTAACAGCTGTCTTAAGGGCTGAGATGTTCAATTTACAGCTTTTATCTTCAGGGGGATTTAGTATCATTTTTGTGTGGAAATTTGTAGAAAACATAACTGTAAGAAATGTCTTCAAATTTCACCACAAAGACCAACTCCTAGCAGTAGAAAAGTTGCTGAAACACTGAAGGTTAAACCAAACTTTCTTTGCTCTAGGTCTACCTTGTATTCTTAATAATATATGTACATGTATGTCTTATTCACCTGCTTACAATCTAATAGTCCTTCTCAATGAGATCCACCATAAAGGCTATGCAGGCACAAACATGGAATTATAATTCTAAGATTGTATTTGCAGAAACACAAAAGCTATAAAGGTTCTATATACGATATTCGCTGCCACAAGATGTCACACTAGCACCAGCATCTCAGACCAAAACAAATCGGCACATTTTGGGAAATGCACTTATTTGCTTTCTTGCTGAGAGTTAGATGAGAAGACTGACACCACTCACATGTCTGTATGCTAAATATAAGGCTACAGCCAGTAGCTGCTTAGCTTAGCATAAAAACTGGAGACAGGGGGAAATGGCTAGCCTGACTTTGCTGACTGTAGCAACTTCTTGAAGTCTTGTAGTCACCATGAGTTGACTTCAGGAAAAAAAGAGATATGATGTGTTCATTAATGAGCTTTAGAGGTGCTAGAAGTTTGGACTGAACCACTAGCTGTTTCCATTTAGCTTATAGCTAACTGGTTGGCTCTAGCCACTACTTGGTAGCCTTATATTTAGCATACCATCATGAAAGCGGTATTTATCCTCTTATCTAACTCTTGGCAGGAGAGCAAAAAGGGTGTATTTCCCAAAATGTCAAACAATTCCTTCAAACATTTGGGATACATACAGTGATTGCAGTTGTACTTACATTGTCCAGGACAATCATGACTGCTTTGTCTGGACACATTACGTTATCTAATCAAATGTCTGCTGGCAAATCACACAAAGGGAGGTAAAATCAGGAAGGAATGCTGAAAATACATCTGTTGACGAGGAAAATGATGAAGCTATTTCAAAGATCTTTGATTTCCAAAGTTGACTGAAGTTCTTTTGGGAAGCCAATTAAAGGAAAGTTCCAACCTCAGATACACTGAAAATACACTGGAACTGCTGTGATTTTTGACCCACCCAGGTGATGTTTGGGATGCAGTTTTACTTTTTGCTATGCCCTCTGTCTTTCATTCTGCCCCATGTGCTTCAGCTTTAATTAGCGATTTCCTATATTTCCCATTGTCTCTCAAATAAAGGCCATGAACATTATTGTAATTAGGTGTGGGAGGAATATAATCAGGCTAAGGTTAGCTTGAATCTTTTGGATAGTCATTTTTAGTGACTGCTCCTCTTCCAATAATCCCAAATATATTCAGAGTTGGATATTACTTGTTTGCCTTACAGGTAACTGACGATGGGAAAATGACTATCCGCTGAAATTATCAAGATAACTTCATTATTTTAGGTGCAAAGACCTTTTTGTCATTAAGCATAGCAACAAAATGTGCACCTCCTAGCGCATAGCACATTAAATGCTCTAGTGTCTTTTACTTCGAGGCCATTATACTAACTGAAGAATTTAAATGTATTCCACACAGAGCCAGATATGAATACACACCCGAACAGAGAGACACACAATTTGCATCCGTAAGAGGTGCACAGCATGCGCTAAATGCTTCTGACACAGCGTTTGCATTGCGGTCTAATTAAATCGTCATGTTTATAGTGAGTTATGCATAATACATTCTTCTTTACATAGATGCTGTTTTTACCATTTAGAGTTAGGCGTCTGGTTTCTGGGTTGGACAGGCAGAGGGGGAGAGACCATGGCAAAAGCTGATGTAACAGTGAAAGAGAGAGGACAATGTAGAAGGACACAGCAGAGAGAAAAACAAGACAAAGCTGTTTTACCCCCGTCTTCAGTTCATTTCAGTTTAAAGTGCATTACTGGCATGAATGTATAGAACAATATCATCAAAGCAACAAGATAAAAGAATGTTTTAACATAAAATCCCTCTCAGCTATAGTCTTGGAGGCGGGAGTGTGTTTGTGTCAATGCCTATGCGAGGGAGGATCTGAATTGCTTTGAATTAAGATATTTCATAACATACCAGTCTTGATAGTGCATGTGGAGGTTTACCACATGATTCCAGATCCACATGTGTCATATATAGTCATATATCAATACACAAAATAAATTGTATTACTTTACAAGCAGAGGTTGGACAAAGCCAATGTTTTGCAAGTGACGAGTAAGTCTCAAATTTTGGCTCTAAGCTGAAGAGTCAAGTCCCAAGTCATGTGTTCACTGACCTGTTCACTAAAATAGCATTCACTGTAAACTTCAGATAACATTAATCCTGCAATAATTGATTCTTTGGTCCCCTGGGGCTCCCCAAACAGCACTGGCATATTGTCACCTTTTAACATTATTTTGGAAATCATATATATATATATATATATATATCCAGCAGGTACAACATTCATTTGAAGCTGTGTTTCCGGCCACCTGGTGGATATAAGTCCAATATTTACTCTCCTTTTAGTGCTCTTCGATCTCCACTAACTCGGTCATTCAATTCATTGATAATATAAAAATTTCACAACTGTTCCTTTAGGGAGCGTCTAGAGGAAGATTTAGATTTCTACCTATAAACACGAAGGATAGCCAACTTAAAGTGACAATAATGTCCTATCCACATCCACAGCCCTTGATAATGTTACGCCAACGTTAACTTACTTTTTTGTAAATGTCGGCATGCTGGCTCGTATGTTTTTGTGGTTTGTCCCAGTTGTTGCTTTATTGTTTTATTTTGAGTGGGAATGGATGCATTTAGTCCATAAGTCTTTCCAAGGACCAGTAACGTTAGCTAAAATGACTGGCATCAGAAGCATACAATATTTCCACATTGTTTTATTCCTTGATGAAAATTGTTATACATTTCATCACAGTTTAAGTTTCCATAAACTTTTTATTTCATTTTAATCTTGTTTTCGTCAACAAATGTTTTTTGTCATAGTTTTTGTTGACAAAATTAACACGGGCTGTGATGTGAAGCACAAAAAAAGGCCAAATCAATGTGAAGGGTTTATAAATGGCTGGATGATGTGTGTGAGAGAGAGAGAGAGAGAGAGAGAGAGAGAGAGCCACAGGAGCATACAGGAAAAAGGTAACTGAATCACTGGAGGAGAAAACAAGATGCTGTAGGCTGGAGATGGATTGATGCTGAGGAGAGAAACTGAGAGATGGATGGATGATAAAAGGCTTTCCAAGCCTCTAGTTCAATGCTCAGTGGTCTTGGTTAGGTCAGTGACTAAAAAAATCCCTGTGTCCCCCGTAAGACACACACACACACACACACAGAGGACTCACCCATTGTCCCCTAACCACAACCTCTCATCTAAGTGGATCTAAACCACTTATCCCATCAATGCTGTGTGTGTGTGTGTGTGTGTGACAGAGAGAGAGAGAGAGAGAGAGAGAGAGAGATCAATTTGGTCTTTTGCGTCTGGAGGTGAACTTGGGAGAACACACAGCAAAGCGTGTGTTCTCAAAGCGATTTCAAGAGTTCAAATCCAAAATTATATTAAAAACACATTGCATCATACACATAACAACAAACCTTGAACAAAATGTGTGCTTTTTATTTCATTAGATGATTTGGCTCGGTCACACGTGTAGCATCATAACAGCAGGATGTAGTGTGATATCTTGCTGAAGCTCTAACCTCCAACATATAGCACCAATAAAAATAGCAACTCACATTTTCTCAACACAGTCCATAGAGTCTACCTGTCTTATAAATTATTGCTTATTTGCACACCTGGTCCAATTAAGAACTGCACCTTAATTGTATCAGGTGTGCAAACAAACACAAGGCAGCAGTAACCCTTTCAGAACAAGTAGGCTTTAGCACTGGGTCGAGAAACACGGTATCTGTCCCAAAAATAACAAAATTGTATTATGTATTATTTATTTAAGTAGCATTCAACTGTAAAGCGAGCATTGACATATTATCACCTCATAAAGTTATTATGGTGAACATGTTAGCAAACAGTTTACACATCCAGCTAACATTAGCATTTATTTGGAGTCGTGTCTCTGGGTCCCTGATGAATGTAAGTCAAATATTCACTCTCCTTTTATCTCTGTTATGGTCTCCACTAATTCCTGAGGGAAATATATAGCTATTTAGCTGCTAAATGCTCCGCTATGTTCACCAGCTAGCTGTTAGTTGCTAACTTGTCTTTATGCTGTTTGGTCCTGGGCAGGTAGCTTACAGTGGGTTTTTTAGAGCTTGTTCACGAAAAACAGCTGCCTGCTATGACTAGAAAAGAGATTAATGAGGGCGGTAAGAGTGAACCCAACCAGTAAAGTTGTGCTCTGTAAACGCAAAACAAATAACTGAAAGATGCTAAAATGCTCTGTAGAGCTAACAGGAACTGCAGAATCGGGTGATAATTCGGTGTGTTCGTCCCTTTCACATCACACTTAACCCATTGTCAACAAAAAACATACATTCATGTAGCTTTTAATTTATGTCAGGGACCATGTACCAAAAATAATTAATCCTAAGCTAAATTGAGCTATTAGCTACTCTTTGTTCTGTAAACATTTTGACAACATTTGCTTAGTGTATAATTAGCATTAGCATATAGTATGGAGTTGGGACTGTATTAGTAAGTAGTAGTGGCTCTGAAAGAGAGCTCTGTCAAAGGCTTGCATAGAGTAAATTTACAACTAGCATTATAAAGGAGAACATGAGGGCTCTAAAGCTGAAACTCACAGCTTTTTCACTTTTAATACCAGAAGATCTCTCTTGCCATGGCAGTTTGAGCCTATAAGGCCGTTTTAAGCACAGGTGTAAATAATGCAATTAATGATGGCTATCATGGCTTGCTTGGACACTTGAGCAGACCAGAGCCATTGTTAATGTTATTAGTAACACCTGTGTTTTTCCTACTTGTCATGGTAGGAAAAGGCCTGGTGTGGAAAAAAGGCCTATGGAGCTAAAATGGCTCGGACAGACAACAGGCAGACACGTTCTACTGCTCAGTGCAGCATATTTTCAACACACCGTTTGAAAAGCAGACGGTTTGAGGCAACATTGCACTGCACACTCTGTTGCTCGGCCATGCTGCTGCTTTCCTGCTCAGTTTGAAAACACTGCTGCTACCACTGCTGCTTGATATTAAATAACATTTTTTCAAGCCCCACCTGTCTGTGCTAAGCTTCAACTGTAATGTGAGTTGACTGATTAACTGTAATGATAAGGACTGATATTTTGTTTCTTAAAGTTACAAATCTACTGGCCATTTAAAAGAAACAACAAATACCAACATTTACTCTTTATCATGATGGACACATCCTGACAACTGGGATGAAGACTGATCCTTCAACACAAGTCTGTATGGACAAAATAGGTACACCATTGCCTCAACATTGCCTAAAGTTGTGCCTTTACATTGTTTCATTTGCTATGAAATGTTTTGTTTGTGTGTGTTAGAGGTTGTACAACCTGTAATTTCTTCTGGATGCCAATTTCTTCAATGTTGTAAAAGAAACTCTGAGATGTCAGAGGGACTATAATTTCACCAAAATACCCACAACATTGCCAAATTGTCTACCCAATACTTTTGCCATGAAAACAGCTCTTACACTGTTTCACACAGAGTTCCAGTGTTGGGCAAATGTCACATTTCACATTTCATGTCACTGTTGTCATTAACTCTTGGATGAATAAAGACATTTGCTCAAAACGAATCCACTCAGATTCATTTGAGGGTGCTTGACTTGCCTTAGAAATACAGACTGCATATACGTGTTATTTTTGTGATGTTGAGTTGTTCACATCCACAACTGGAACTTGAGATTTTATTGGTGATTTTTCATTCACTTTTTATGCACCTCTTTTCTCAGGAACTCTGCATGTTGCAAAGTTTGAAAGGCTGTCATTGTCAGTAGAGGAATGTGATGAAAACGTTTTTCCAATGTTGTGTTTCTAATCTGCTCAGGAACTCGACATACTGCATGAAAGTGTCCATGTCGATGACTGTGGAGGAGAGTGATGAGGGGAAATGCTTCAGCAGCAAAATCCGCCATCTGGAGAAAGCTGAGATAACCCATAGCAAAATGATCACCTGTCCTGATATAGAAGACTATTTGGCTCCATACAAGCAACCACAGATGACCTGGTATAAGGTAAGATACACACAAAAAAGATTGGAGTAACCATACCTAAGTCTTCTGTAGACTGGTGTACTGTAACTTGATGAGTCTGTGTCTCCTGTCAGGAGTGTGAGCGGGTTGAATGGAGAAGCTCCATCACAGTTAACAATACACACATCTGGATTCCTGAGGTGGAGGAGGGTGACGGGGGAAATTTCACCTGTGAGTTACAGTATGGATCCAGACTGGTGCGGCGGACAACACAACTCAAAGTCACAGGTAGGACATGGTGCATGGATGGATGGATGGATGGATGGTCCCACAAAGACAAAATATGTCATTTACTCAAGTATTGTGGTTGGAGAAATATCATGAATTATAGTACATGGAAAAGAAAACAAAATTGATTTGAAGTATACATTTAAGAAATAAAAATGTGTTTTGGCATATAATTGCAATATGAGAAGATCATGTATCCCTATGGCCAGAAATAATGTAAGGTGTCTACCTGTACGGATACGGATGAAAAATAGGATATGGAATGATAGGATGGGGTGGGATGAGTTGGGACAGCACAGGACAGGATACTATACAATAAAGTGAGAAAGCATTGAATGGGCATGAACACAATAGGGGAGGATAGGATCGGATAGAATGGGACTGATGATGATTAAATTACGGCAAAGGCTCTGTCACCTCTAGTTACTAATCTGAACCTAGAAACTGCCAGGAGACCCTCACCAGAGGACCTCAGGCTGCGGTCTTGCTCATAAGGGGTCAGGAGTTCACAGATGTATTTTGGGGTTTAATGTAGCCTTAAAAGTAATTAGTACAATTTTGAAATGAATTCTGAAATTATCTGGTAGCCAGTGAAGGGAGGCTAAAATAGGGATGATGTGGTCACGCTTCCTTGAATTTGTTAAGATCCTCGCTGCCACATTCTGGACTAACTGCAATTGAGAGAGAGAAGTCTGGCTTAAACATGAATAAATGGAGTTACAGTAGTCCGAACGGAATGAAGTAAAAGCATGGATACGTTTCTCCAGGTCAGGAGATAAAAAGGATAGAAAATACCTCATTTTGGAGTGTTTTTTTAAGTGGAACAAAGAGGACTGCACAACCGTGTTGACTTGAAGATCAAAACTGAGACCAGAGTCAAATAGGTAGCTCCCAGGTAACATTTACTGACAGAATGCCAAGGTTATTACGGTTGCCATGAATGGACTTGGGGGGACCGAATATAATGACCTTTATTGTCATTTAGCTGCATGAAATAGACCCTTTTCATGGCAGACATTTTGACTTGTCAAAGCAGGAAAAACACAGGTGCAATTAATACCATTAATGATGGTTGCATTCCATTTAGGTGAGCCGGTTCCAGGGCTCTGATGTTGCACATGGTCATTCACTGACATGGCTTACTGGGACACTTACTGGAATGGAGCCATTATTCATTTTATTATTTACACCTGTGCTTTTACTGCTTTGACAAGTTAAAATGTCTGCTGTGAAAAGGGTCTATTGCGGGACATCCAGCACTACACCTGGTCAAGGCAGTTAATGACAGTTATAAGATTGTGATTTTCCCCAGGTGTCGCCCACGTAAAAATGAAAATTTATATTTGCGAATGATGTCCCCAAGAGGAAGCAGTAAACAGAGAACAGTAGTGGACCTAGAATTGAGTCCTGTGGCACACCACAAGTGGGATGAGAAGTAGAGGCATTATCAATAGCAATAGAGAATATTTTTCTTTGTTCTATATGACAGGATATGATGGGTTGGGATGGGATGAATGGGTTCAGACAATACAGATAGGATAGGATGGGGTCTGTCAACTACTGTTTGACAGTACAAACATGTAAATTGGAAAGGTACTGGGTGTACATTGGGTCAGGCACACACAGACAGTATATGCAAACAGTACTTGGGTATCAATTCAATCGTTCTGATTTTGCAGAATTGATTAATTGTATGTGCATGGCACCTCTCAGAGTGGTTTTGGGTAAACTGACATCATCAAAAAAGCAGAGTGGACTTAAACCATGGCAGGCATGTATTCTGCCTGCTTTTAATATGCCATAGATCTCTCAGTGACTCCGGAGCATCCATTATTTTGACAGATTCCTAGACTCAGCAATACATCATTCATCATTACTACAGCACTTTTAAAGTTTCCTTGAATGCACAATACAAATCTAACCTAAAACAGCTGAGTACATTTACATTCCTGGCACCAAATGTGTATTTGTATTTGTCTTATTCCCAGATTGAACATACATTGTTTCAAGCATCAGTGGCTTTTGACTTTGACTCGGCAGTAACATCTGCACTTTGCTATTAGGAGTTTTAGCTGACTTCCATCTGCACTTTTGTATTGTGTGTGTGAGTGTGTGTGGGGGAGGGCTGCAGTCTCTTTGATTGTGTGCACATCCCTGCTTGCGTTTTGTTGTTGTGCCATGTGCAATATGCATGTTGGTGTCTCTGAGCAATGACAACATACTGTGCTTATTTTCTATGACATACACACACACAAACTTTAACATGCACCCTGCCTTTGCTTCACACATTTGGATGCTGTTTGGCAGTGCTTGCCCTCACATACACACACACACACACACGAAAACACACACACTGACTGATTTTCTAGTCAGACATAATGTGATGTGCCATCAGCAGCATAAAGTGAAAGTGAATACGCCTTGAACAATTCCCTTTAGAGTATGCTGTCTTGCATTTAGTGTTCCATATCTCTTACATTTTGAAACCCAGAACCAAAGTCAGGGTCTTTTTCATCTTGCTCCCAGTTCAGCTGTACAGCAACCTCTTAGTAGTAGAGTTTATATGAAAAGGCATGGCGTCATTTGTCAAGGAATAATTCAGAACCACATCTCCTCTGTTCCCTTCATCTACTCTCCTGTGGAGGAAGATAACATGGGGTATCACAGCTATTATACATTTTCTCACCGTGAATGTATTGTGTCAGTACTGTTAAGGAAATAGTTTCTGTTGGCTCCCATGTTGAGTTGTCACACTGGAACACCTCTTAGATTGTACTTAAAGCAGTGCCTGTGATCAGATATGATTCTTTTTCTCCTGCATGCAGAGCTTTACTGTGCTTTATTGAAGACAGCAGGAGCTGAAAGGATGGAATAAGTATTAGAACATATAAGTTAAAATTACATTTTTTATTCTGATCTATTGTCCAAAATCCCAATGGAACATATATAAAAAGATATGCAGGACAATGAAAAGAAAATAAGGTTCAATGCTCTTGTAGCCCTCTTTCCCAGAAGATTAGAAATTTATCAGGAGAGGTAGCCAATTAATCTATGTACCTTAAGCCCTGGAACAAAATATACAGCTATATGCGGACTACTATGCAGTTGCATAGGGCCCCCGAAGCCACCAGGTTGGAGGCCCAAGCTGCCATTTTAGCCTTTTTTTTATTTTCTTTTTTAGAAATTAAAATGACCGGTCTCTCTTGGTAGCCAAGCACCTCATGTGTTGAGTGAAAGCACATATATGCTCAAAAAATATATATATATATATATATATATTTCACAAAAGGGGCCTCCAAACAACATTTTCCATTGGGTCCTCAAAAAGCTAGAAACAGGCCTGAAAATATAGAATAACTCAATACAGATTTTGCATTACATATCAAATAGTGCAGATGCCAAGGTGACACAAAACAACAAATCCCAGGTACCTAAAGTCTGGAAGGGAATCATGTTGTAGAGGATAAAAATAGACAAGAGAAACAGGACGAGACAAAATAGACAGGATGTGGGTACATCTCATGCTCCAAGGGAAAACAAAATATGCAAATATGTTCAAAGAGATGTATTATGTCATCAGTCAGAATTTACATAGCGCAGTAGATAAGTGGCAATAGGCAAACCATGACCAATATAATGATACCATACTGAAAAACCCTGTTCTTACTATACACTATGACTTCACATCATGAAGGTTTATGTCTACCTAAAAAGGCGGCTAAAACTCCACATGCTCCTCAATTCTTACCTTCCATTATATCCCTGTGTTGTTTCTGGGTCATTATCAGATAATTTACAGGAATGAGCAGGGAAGCAAAGTATATGGGGTTAGACTTACTCAGGGATGCAATATAAGCATGAATGAATGTGTGTATTTGTAAGTGTGTGTGTGTCAACTGGATGCTGCATACGCCAACGGCTGTGAGGCCAATTTATCTCGTCCTGTTTAGGAAGCCAGGATACCTTTCTGACTCTTATTACTTTCTTTCCTCATTCAGCCTCTCTCTCGCTGTCCTCTCTACATTCATTCACACTGAGATCTTTGACTCTTTCTGTCTGCCTCTTTTCTCTCCATTTCTACACACATGCTTAGGGCCAATTCTGTGGCCATTCCAGGCCAATGCTCATGACCTACGATAAGATTTGTGTGCGTATGCATGCATGAATATGTGTGTGTGTATCTGTGTGTATGTTGACATCTGACTAGCTGCAAAAGAAAACAGATTTGTGTGAGATTTTCTATGTCATGGTATTTTATTTTAGCAGCAACATTTGCTGTTGTAAAGAATCCATCGATTTCACATGTTGCAAACAGGGATTTCTTCAACTTCAGCTCAGTATCTCTGACAGCACACTTACACTGTAAATCATTTTCAGTGAAAGCAGCCCCTAAGACATCTGTCAGTGTGTGCCAGGCCTTAGCTAAACATCTCTGTCCTTGATCCTGTAGTTAGGTCTGTGTCTCTTGGCAGCAGGTTTTATCGCCGTGCTTTCAACATTAAATGGAGATTAAAGTAAAGACACAGGCAGAGCCTGCAGATCAGCTGCTGGCTATGATTCTGATTCCAGTAAAATACACTTAGCTGAAAAGAAGTGCTGAAAATAGACCCAAAGTTGGCTCTGAGATTGAGGGAAAACGTGTGTTCTAAATGTCACATGTGCTTCATTCAAAGCTTCTTACTGTTACTTTTTAAACATTTACAACTTTTAATTAACTGCTGCACCTGAGGGAAGTGTACACTTTGTAAAGCTGGTGTAATCTCTTGTGTTTACAATGGTGTTCATACTGTCAATTCTTATCCCTGCAGTGCAACATGAAGGCTTACTTTGCTTCATTGTACCTGCCTTTCCTGGGCTACTGAAGGCTTAACACTTGCCAATAATTAATTTGCCAATAATGAGGTAGAATTACAATTAGAGGTACATGTCTTGCTAGCAATGCACATTTGGATGCTAAGAAAGTTTGGGGGAATGAAGAAGATGGACAGCCTTCCAGAAGCATGGCCAAATGACAAAGAAATGTGTCTGCGAGCATGAGGACTGTTTGAGAATGTGCTGCAGCTCTTGCACAAGTAGCCGCTGCAGTTGTGTAGCAACAAAAACTACCATTATAATTAGCATTAACATGTCCAGACATCAAACGTTGCTGTTCTTATGATTAGAAAAGCCTGAGAACAATACACACATACCATAACTGTCATGTACAGTATATAACATTTCACCCAAAACAGAATTCCACAGTTTACAGCAGCTGTTGTGAAAAAGTGCACCACCAAGCCCCAGTCCCTAGGCTTTACTAATTTTACAAAAGGTCTACTCTTGGCTAGGGGTTTTCAAACTGTGAGGCGCACGTCCCCTGAGGGAGAGACGTGAGGCAAAGACACTGCCTGAGGTGAAAGGGACAGGTGCATGTGGTATTCTGAAAACGTGGATGCAATTAAGGTAATCTAAGTAGCAAAACGAAGCGGCTTTTGATACCCGAGCATCACAGCCTGAAACTACAGGAGCTAAACCAAAACATCTGAAATATGATAAACAGCACCTCAAGCTGGGTTTACTTGGACTGGCTCAAGTGACTAACCGTCCGTGGCATCAGTTTGTGATTTGTAAAGTGCTAGCAAATGATAGCATGCGACCTGTGCGACAGTGTCAGACTTTGAAAAACCCTGCTATGGGCTAAGTGTGCATTCTGCAGACGTACCCTAATATAAGATGACCCTGATTATAAGATGACCCTCGCTTTTTACAAAATCTGTTTTCTCTAGTAAAAATGAAACATAAAATACCTCCATCATGGCAGAAACCACATTTGTGCAGCCTGTCTGTCAGTCACTTATTCACACTGTTATCATTTTTCTCACTGTCTTTTTGAGCTTTGCATCATGACATTCTGTGACACCAGTAATTCTTGGCCGCTTGACAGATGATTCAGTCTCAGTCTGTTTCTGCACAAAAGATGGCGGAAGATCCATTTGACTAATTTCACGTCGTCAGGAACTCATCGCCTCTGTGGCAACAAAACATAGACAAGCCGCCAGAAACTCCTGTAGGTTAAACAAGGCTGACTAAACACTTTTGGGGCTGACTAACTTTAAAAAACACACTTAAACAGACTTAAAGAAACTTGCTTGCCTAGCAACACTAAGGCGACAAACAACACATAATGTAACACTGTGTAGAAGCCAATACTCTCTCAATTTGAAAAGAATATCAGATGTTACTTTGTCTAGTCCTCACAAAAAAATATGACCCTCATTTTTTCAAATGAAATTTCTTGAAAAAAATATTGTCTTTTGTTCAGGCCAATACGGTGTTATGGATAAAAATACCAAAAGCGAACTGGACCCAGTAGCAGCAGGTATTCACTGTTAAAACCCTGATGTCTAGAATGTGATTATAGCATCTTTCAAATTATTGTAATGGCATACATTTTTGTTTTCAAACATATGAAACAATCCTGGCAAAATTAGCGCTGTCTATGTGTCGCTTTCAGCCCATTCATGTCAATGTTCCCAGGTCACAGTTGTGGGAGAGACGGGGGAGGGTGTAACGGCATAGATTACTGTTTGATGGTATTACTAGAAGTTGCCATTGTCAGAAATGTTCAGATCTTATGAATAAGGGCTTTAAAGTACACAGATGTAGCTCATAGGTGGAAGACAGAAAACGTACATGAAAAAACAATTACACATTTCAACAAGCTAAATTTAAGAGTTGTCAAAGGGTAACATTTTTTTTAAACCTGGGCTTTTAAACCTAAACCTTTTTTTTACAATTTTTGGGGTCTAAATGACTAATACTTACCAAAAGTTTTGGAATTGATCCAGTAGATCTCCTCTGCCGGCATCCGCGAACGGGCTGCAATGGCTGCAACGTAATCCTTTGGGGCAATTGAAAAGTCCATCCACTAAAAGTGCTTGTTTTTGCCACTGACAGGCTCAGACTGTTATTCTAAGTGTCTGACAACATTATGGAAAGGATCCCTACAGAGACAGACAGTTTCGCTCAGAAGTCTCGCTCAAGGAAAGGTCTCGCTCTGAAATCTCGCGAGAGGTTGAGTTCCTCCTCCTACTTCTGCAGTAGTTACTGCTGCCACCATCACTACCAGTTATTAATTAGAATAATATTAATCTTTGCAAAGTCAAAATCTGACCAAGGACCACTGACAACTGACTGATCAACCACTTCTAAACAAATTACAGAGGAATATCACATGAGCATTGTCAGCTTGATGAAACCTTACTTAACCAGTCTAAAATAAACTTCTAACTACTACTATTATTGTTCTATGACACTGTGTTTCTGTCTGCTGCTGTGTGGTCTTTGAATGGTTCTGCCTCTTTGTGTGTGTTTGTGTGCGTGTGTGTGTGTGTGTGCGCATAAACATGCAGTTGCTAGTAATGCTGTGTGATCTGTCTGGTGATCACAGAATACAGAGTCATATAGTATTACTGCTGCAGCCTTGGGGGGGAGAGGGGCGGCCCCAGAATACATCACACAGCGAGACACACACAATTACTTAAGCAAATGCATACACACACATACACAAATGAAGCACGTACATGGTCCACTGGGTAGAACAGATCGGATCAGGTCAGAGCAGGGATAACTCTGGGTCAGTGGAGGAGAAAGAGATGCGGGGAGGAAGAGAGAAGAAAAAACATTTAGAAAAACAGAACAATGAAAAAGAAACAGGAAAGACCAAGAGAACTGAGTGAAATAAACACAGTAACGGTAGATCAATGAAGGGAATGAGAATCCGGTTCATTTCATATATGACCTCTTGTTGTTACGTGAGCAAAGCGCCACACTAAGGTCACACGATGACACCTGAGCTAGGCCCATTGGTTGATAAAGATGTGAGATGCAGCTGAAAGCTCCAAAAAGCTAGTAAGTGGAGCTGTTAACATAGATTATTTGGTTACATTTACATTTCAGATTACACAGAAGAAGCACCAAGGGCAGACACGTGAAAAAGAAAGGGATACCGTACAAAACCTGAGTCGACAACTAGTGGTGTGGATCTAGAGACGGCAATGCCGGTCTGTCTGAAAAAATTGAAAAGATTAAGTGGAAAATCTAAAATAAGTAAAACTGAAAGCTTTGTTAAGTTAAACTGGACAATGGAAATAAATGAAATAAATAAATGAAAATGGAGGAGTAATAACACTAAAGAAAATAAAACATCTTCCATAAAGCCAGGGGTGATCTCTGTATTTCAACCCTGATTTCCATCATTATCCAAGGAATTAATGCTGCTCTCTGAAATGACCAAATGTTTGATTCTTGGAGAAAGCCAAAGACCTTTTTTATTGAAGGAAGTTTTCTGGAGACAGACAGAGGGAGAGTGAGAAACAGAGAGACTGAACTCTCTAATCTTGTTTTTATATCCATCATGTCCCACAGTGAAGAGCTCCATCAGCCCTGAGCTGCCTTCAGGAGCAATCTGCTACCTACCGCTCCACAGCTCTCTCTCTCTCTCTCTCTGTGTGTGTGTGTGTGTGTGTGTGTGTGTGTGTGTGTTGCCTGCAAGCCTGTACATACAAACAAGAGTAGAGTAGGAGTATTATGATGTATCTGAAGCTGTGTGTGTGTGTGCACTCTTGTCTTCAGGTAATACTGGGAGAAAATCAAAAGGTGTGGACAGCTAGTTGTACATGTAAGAAAATGGACAATAAAAGCAAATCAATGATAATACTGAAGGCATGATATATGTTTTAATTTGATAGTTAAAAAATAATCTGTCCCCAATATATATTTTAAAAAATTTAAGTAATCTACTGACAGAAATTTAAATGTAATTACAAATTTGACTCTAAAATTGCAATCTGAGTGGGATCTACATGTTACCTAATCACAGCTATGCACAAATTCTGTTCACTTTCGATGATCCAGAAATGGAGACAGTAAATGTCCTGTCAAAGCATAAAGAAAAATAAAGTGTGCATAGCTCAATTACTATATGGTCCAAAGCCAATATTAATTAAAATATATTGAAGTAACATTGTTTATCAAAACCACTTATTTACAAAACTCAGATCACTGTTTATAAGTTTTAAGGTTTCATTTTCGACAGCAGGGCACAGCTGCATTGCGCTGGCCGTGCAGGTTTTCCTTTCTGATCTGCATCCTTTTGGTATTCTGGTGACTTGCAGTGAGCTTGACTGGACTGAAGTAGGAGGACGGGGAAGCACAGCAGGGGTTCAAAGTATAACAAGCACGTAAGGCAGTGCAAATTTGATATCAAGGATTTCTGGGACATCCACCTGTTTACACTGGGTCAAAAGCATACGATGCAGGTGGATTCTGTACTTCTTTCAGAGCTTTGCCAAGGCCTGTGGACATGAAACAGATCCACTTCAAAAGTATACCAACTATGTTTTTTTTTATCATATGCTGGCAGATTTGACTTTTCTTTACAACATTTTCAGCTACTACTACACCTGTGGATGTGAAGCGAATGATTGACATCCATCATAGACCTGTCAGTATGTGCCATGATGCACACAGTGGTGGCCTCACCCTGTTAACTTGTCTGGCTGGTGGATTGTTCAGACTCTCCCTGCAGTAGGCCAGCAGCTCTTGGCCTAATATCATTGTACCACTTTCTTAAGCTGGTAGCCAAATATGTTAACTCCTCCCAATATAATTTAATGTTGGACTTGTACTTTGACTCATGTCTTATAATTCAACACATTTTGTGACGGATCACAACCGTTTTCTCCATCACAAAATCATCAGAGCGCCTTTCCACTGCATGTGTTTCCAGTTACACCATTGGGCTGTGGAATTACCAACAGTACAGTAGTCAGCTGCTACATCTGCACTGTTCATTTTAAATAAATATTAGTCTCAGAGAGACTGTTTTTATTGACCACAACTGAGAGACTGACATGACACTCCAGAGTTTCCTATAATGTAATAAATATAATGTAAATGAGTTAAAGCCTCTACACACCCAAAGTCCAGTGAAGAGGCACAAACTACACTTGACTGACATCTCCCTCACTCTCTCCTGTTGAACCTGTTAGGGTGGGCAACTTAACCTGTTATCATTTGTATTGATACATTGAGTTTTGTGATATCACTCAATTCCCAGCACAGCTCCACCCAACTTCCACCAGACTAGTAGCTTAAAGAGTAATTGCAAATACCTGTGAGGGTGTGCAGGGCCTTTAAATTTGATTAAAAATGTTAGTGTAAAGGTAACACCATGGTATTGTATGTAGTTAGTTTCACACTAAACAAACCACTTTGTTCAGTTGTTTGTACACCTTTAATACCAATGAGATGACAGTATTAAAAGAGTATGTATATATAACTGATAGAGCTGTACATTTTCCATGGAAATATTAAGAAGTAGCCCCTATGAAAACTGCCTACAGTGAGGTGAAATGACAGTCACATCCATTGTATCGGGGTGGAGGCAGAAATCTCAGAGACCTATATCTCAAAACGTTTGTACCTCCATTAACATCATACATTGCCCCCCACCCAATCGCACCCCCACCCTCAGCTAGCATGTAGCTACTAGCTAGCTTTTTTTAAATCACAAATTGAAACACTTTGAACTCACTCACTCTCTGTAAGTTATCCATTAAATTCTGTCCTGTCTTTCTGTTCTATTCTAAATCTCTGAGCTAATCCAGTTAGCAGTCATTTTCCAGGTTTTCTGTAGGTGACATCATCGTCTAATCTTGTTCTTGTGCATACTTTGTCCCCCCCCCCTCTCTGTTTCCTTCTAGTTTCCTCAGTCTCTTTCCACCCATAGCCATTTTTCAAAAAAGTCTCATCCATATTTCAGAGGCATTTCAAAGTAAAATGTGTGTTAGCAAAGTACACAGCATTCAGGCTAAATTTAACACTGCTGAGGATTTCTGTGTTAAGATGTGTATTTATGTCTGTGTGTGAGAGGAAGACAGGAAGAGAGACAGACAGACAGACAGACAGACAGAGAGAGACAAAGAAGGAGAGGGGATTTGCTGTGGTGCAAAATATTTGTAACCTCATTGGAATAATGTTAAGCCTAATGCAACATTACTTCCCCTGCATGACAGTTTTACACTCTCTCTCTCTCTAGGACACAGGACGCATTAAAAGGTTCTCTGTCTTTCTTTTCCACCCCGCTCTGTCTACATCTGTTACTGCCTGTCTCTCCACCTCTCTCTCTGTTATTTTTCTTTTCCCTTCCTCTGTCTCTTCTCTCTTTCTATTCCTCTCTTCTCTCTGTTTGTCTGCCTCTAACCCTTTTGTTTTCTCTCCATCCCTTTCATTCCTTTCAGTGGTGCGTTGTTCTTTCCTTCATCTCTCCTATACTCTTACTCTCTCTTCCTCCTGTTCTATCTGTCTATCTCTTTCTCTTTCTCAATTCGACACACCGTGTATTGTGTGTGTGTGTGTGTGTGTGTGTGTGTTTGTGTGTGTGTGTGTGTTTGTGTGTGTGTGTGTGTGTGTGTGTGTGTGTGTGTGTGTGTGTCTTTGTGTGTGCGTTAAGGGCCCATGACCTAGTTAGAGACTCACCTCCTAATTCATTGTGAAATTGGCTCTGTTCTCCACAGACAGAGGGGCTCGATGAGGTTACTACACACACACACACACACAATTCCCATTAACATGACTTTGCAACTTAAATAGAAAGTGAGACAGAGAGATGGCGGGAGACAGAGGGCAAGAGACAAACAACACTAAGAACAGAATATTTTGGGTGTCTATGAGGGAGAATTCATTTATTTAAAAGTTAGAGGCGTCATTCACTGTAACATTTAAAAGATGCATGATGCCAATTTTAGCATTCATCGTCTGGGTTTGCTTCCCCAAACCAGTTCATTGTACTCGGACTCAGGGCACAGTTGTATTTCTAAAAAGGTCATGGCATCGAGGTGCCGGGAGTTTCCCTCACCTGGCAGTGATGCGGACGACCAAATGTTGGAATGTTGGTTCTGAACGTTTTCTCTCAACTCAAATCAATTCTCAGTGCTTAAACTGAAAAAGGATGCTTTAACTGCTTTCTTACTGCAAAATGAAGAGTTTGTTAAATAAATCTCAAAGGCCTGACAGGCCTGGTTGAACAGTCATTCCGAGATAAACCTGCATTCACTCTGGTAAGAGGTTTCTTGTGCTTCCTTTCAAAATAAAATACAGAATTCTTCAATTTCTTCATTAGGAAAATACTTAAGAAGATACTTCAGAAGGTAAACCAATACAAATTCAAAAAAGAAGATACTTTAGAAGGTTAACCAATAAAAATTTTGTCACAAAAAAAGAAGATACTTTAGAAATGTTTAAATTCTTGTTTTAGAAACTCTTCAGAAAAGTACTGTAATCACAACTTGTGATGACATAAAACTGTATCTGAGTATGAGAGAAAGAAGAAACTGATAGGGTTTTGGGAAAATTCACACCTAAGGTGCGAAGACAGTTTAAGTTCAGTTTTAGACAGAAAATGTTTTTCTCAAATGCTGCACACCCTGATGAAGTTTGACAGCATACAGGTAGAGAGGAGTAAATACCAAATAACTGGTAAATGATGGTGGAAATAAATGGAATAAGTCACGTCAGCCACCACGCTGATTATTTCTTCTAAATTATCACTTATTATATATTTTTAAAAATATTTTTAAGATCTTTTATTTTAGATCGTGTTCCCTAGTTTGCAGTCTTTCAGTTGTATACTTTAAAGCAGGGGTTTTCAAAGTGGGAGGTGGGCCTCCCCAGGGGGCTCCAAAGTTAGTTATTACATTAGTTATCAAAAGGAGATCACACAGAACAGCCTAAATGTGTGTGATTTGGTAAAAGAGATTCAGAGATACTGTAGTTTTTCCCCTCCACTTTCAGTCAGAGTCAGAAACTAATAAATGCCTCAGGACAGACCTTTTTTATGTATTTGGTGTGGTCTGAATTGTTGAGTGTCTATGGGATCAAATAACATAATCATGATAAGAATCCAGGAATGGAGCGAAACTAAGCAAGTGGTTTGATTTGATTTATTTTTATTATAGTGTCATGCACTCAAGGTGCCCAGCCCCCATGGACTTATAAGACACTGTTCATACATACTTGCATTGTGTGTATAGACAAAAAAAAATCATAATATTACAACCTCTGCTTCATATATACAGGGTAGATTTTCTTTTCTCTCAAGCTTTACAAATGAAGCTAGCAACAATAAAGGTTCCTTTTCTAAAGCACAATTCAAGTCTTTCATAATCATCTAAACAAAAGAAATCATCATGAATCGAAATCATTCTACTAAAGAGTACATCCCTCATTTCGTCATACACGGGACAATAGAACATAAAATGGATCTCATTTTCAATTTCTCCCAAATCACACAACAAGCATAGTCTATCATCTTCTAAGACCCCCCTAAACCTGCCTGTCTCAATTGCTAGTGGTAGTCTACCTGAACGTAATTGTGCACAGAGTGAACTTTGCGTTTTGGATAAATTTTTCACAGGGCCGTCACTAGGATTGAGAGATAGGGGGGGCTTAGCCCCAGGAGTGTGCATTAGAATGCACGCGCTATGCTATTTCATCGCACCTACAAAGGCTTCGTCAATGAATTCATTATTTGAAGAACATTTATCGCAACCTGTTATATGGATCACTTTCTTTTCCTTCAGGATATCTTCTTTTTATTAAAAATAAGCCTAAATCAGTTCATTAGAGGCGTCTTATGTTTATGAAGAAAGATGTTTGCAAATATATCCATTAAAAATTAAATATGTTATATTTCCAAATAAAGCTATTTATTTCAGTCTAATGCACTGAACAGGAGGAAATGTTGTGGTCCTTTTATTTAATTAGTTTAATTACAACTAGCTTAGTTCAAAATCCTCGTGAAATCTGACAATAAAGAACAAATTAATATTTCTCAAACATTTATTCTGCCAAATGAGTATACAAGATACGTTAACCTTTTGCGTACGTTAACCTCACTTACTTTTCAGAGCACATATCAAACAAACAAATGGGCTTAAACTGATAGTGAAGTTTAACATTTCTGTGCTATTTCAAAACCAGCCTTCATTATTTAATTGCTTGCTACGGGATGAGTTAAAACACAAATTAAAAAAAAAACTAAGGAAGGTGCCATGCATTTGGTCTTAGCCTACTTAGTTTAGCCCAAAATAAAAGTCGTCATAAATGTACAATAACATCATAGGAAAGAAGCATATGTTATGGAACAGAGGAGGTGTCTTCAAGATTGCCAGAATTAAATATGAAATAAGGGCATAAAGGGCATGAATATAAGACAACTTAGGGGAAAAAAACACCTAGGTCGAGTTTGAGATGCATTACACGTGGGCCATCACTTGCTGTTTGTTTTGTGTTTTTATCCAAGCTTGATTAAATGCATATAAATATGGGGATTACTTTCTTTTCAACTTTTCACTCTTGGCCAAGTTCAGCGGTCACAACGTTTTGAAACTTTTCCTACGGTTCCGATTCAGCTTATATGTGACATTTGCAACATTTTATCATTTTTAACTCGAGGAAAGCGTTGCACTATGTTGCGGCCAAACACCTCGTTCATAACGGTGCATTGGACTCGCTCCTGTTTTCTCTGTAGACCTTTACTGACCTCGATCACGCAGACCTCCTCAGCATCAGCTCCCTGCTCCTGCTCCTCACTCACTCTCTTCAAAAATCTTCTTATGCCCATCTAGCCAATGAATTGAAAGACAGTTTAAATTTTCTCATGCCAAAACTAATGCTACTATGCCATTTAGTTTTCACTCACAATAATTAACATTAGGCTACTGATGTTGTGTTGAAATAGCCTACTAGAGAAATGGGACAGAATATGGACAGCTGTTAGCCTAATATAGCCTAAATTTGGTTGTTCATGATGGTTGCATTTTCCATAGCGTTGCATTTAGCTGCCAAAATCAATGTTAATCAAGTACAATATCGCCTTTTCTCCCCCATAGGTAAACGTAGGTAAGTTAAGCAATTAACAATGACATCAACTTACAATCTCGTGTAGGCTATTATTCACTGCGAACAACTCTGCCGGCCTCAGGGGGGTATTCCAAGTAGGTGGTTAAGTGGCAAACCTGGGTAAGTTAAGACGGAGGTAGCGGTAAACCTGGTAATAGAAGAGCCTGGAGTCCTCATTCTCCTAACTACACAAAGCAAGCAGGCTACTCTATTAGGAGGTTTACCACTCCCACTAGCTTAATTTACCCAGGTTTATGATTTAACCACCTACTTGGAATACCCCCCAGGAACGTTAAAGCGAGCAATAACATTTGATCCAGCTTGGAAACATATGCCCGCCTACCTAGCTAGCAGCCAATGAGGGCTGGGAATCATAACGATAATTTTATTCAATAAACGAACTTTTATGCTTATTATAGTTTGACTCGTTTTCTTGCTGGTTCGTGTTAAGTGCATGCACTAATTTTAAATATTGAAAAAATAAAATAAAATTCTACCCAAAATTATAGGGGGGCTTAGGAATATTTTAGGGTGGCTAAAGCCCCCCTAAAATGGACCTAACGACGTCCATGATTTTTCATAACATAAGGTTCTACATTGTAAGTCATCGAAAACAATAACTGTACCTCACTGGCCCAGGCGTATTCATTAGAAACTTCCCAGTTAAATATCCTCCGAGTGAGTCTATGCTCAGGCATATTTACAAGTCTGTTCCATAGTCGGAGCATCTCACATTTGTGTCTGATATTTGAGGGTTCCCAACCCATATCTCCACAAATAGCCAATATTGGTGTAAGTTTATGCAAGTAACCTAAGGGGGGGGTGAGGGGGCACCTTTTCCCAAGCTTTGTCTCAGGGGAGGCCCACAGTCTGAGACTTTGAAGATGCAGTATTGTATTGTTACACATTACATTCATACAAAGTTCAAGAAATAAAAGCAACATTTTAGCTATGTCTCCGAGAATATAAGGTGTCACTGCACTGATGTAAGAATGTTTCAAAGAATGGTTACCTCATGTTTTAGAAACTAGTGCTTAAATATCTGTATAGTACCACATGTATTCCAGACAGGACACAACATTTGTTCTCTCAGAACTAAGGTTACAGCCCACAACTTGAGCACTTTAATATTGAAAAAATGATTTTTTTCAACACACTGTACATACACAACAGCTGTGCTGTTTTGACACATACTCTATAATATGGATTTCTTCAAGATATATTTAGCACTTTAAAAGGATTATTATATCTGAAAAATCCTTGTGGAAACAGCATTAACACATTGTCACATTCATGTGATGATAAATGGGAATGTGTTTATGACAAATGTCCTCAAAATAACCTCAGTAATACATCCGTAATGATGCAAATTTATGCCACCAACAGCAAAACCATCGTGTTGTTTGGTTGGATAAAGGCAGTTTGCTGTTAAAATTGTAAGCAACATTCAAACAGGCTACAATGAGGCATTTGTCAGTACTGTTTTTAGGATTATTTGTTTTTTATAGGATAATACAAAGGAAAAAGACAGACAATGCTAAACTAAGAAGAAGGATAACAGACAGCACAGATAGTGAGCCGAGTTTCAACTCACAATGTCCTTGAACCGATAAATCATGGCAATGAAATTCGAGTTGTATACTCCCTTATCACACGTCCCCATGCTTTAGTTTTAATTTAATTCAGTCTATCTATTTATACACAGAGGTAAAGTAATACAAAATGGTCAAAGAGGGTGGTGAAATAAAGAAACAGGGTGGTGTTTTCTTAAATGTATTTCAGCCTTTGTAACCTGGTTTAACTAAGTATTTTGGATAAATGGTTTTTTGATTTCTCTTTAAAATACCAAAAGTGACCAAATTAAATTGAAAGAAAAAGGTATTAGTTAAAATAACATTATTTATGTATCATCAGCTCCACTGTATTGACACATGATGCCACAAATCAGTGACCCTGCATAAACAATGACTAAGGTACTAAGGTACTTTATGGTTAAGATTTTACCTTGCTTTTTCTTGCTTTTTATAGTTGTATTTCTGTTTGTCTGTTGGGTTGATTTGACCCTATTAAGTAGCAAATACTGTGTTAATTGACGCATTCTTATGTAAAGCTACACCATTTATTTGTCCTCTGGAGCTCTGGGTGCAGGGATATAACAGGGAAATATAAACGGTAGAGAATTACTAATTCAGGTTAGTCAATTTCCATAACAGTTCACTAGACCAGACGTCATTCTGACCAAACTAACAAGAATAAGAGTCTACAGCCATGTTAGTGGCTCTGTGATGCTGTAATGTTCATTGTGAAAAAAACAAACTGTGAGATAGATAAACCAAAGTACTGGGCAAATTGAAATTTTGACCAGATGATGGCACTTAGATGAAAAGTCAAGGAATCACCAAAGTTCACAAAGACCATTAATGTCTGCACCAAATTGTGTAGTAATCCATCCAACAGTTGTCGATACATTTCACTTTGAACCACAAATGGGAACCTCATGACGGCGCTAGAGGAAAAGTCAAGGGATCAACAAAATCATTAGGATTCATTGCCTGGGTACCATGAAGATCTGTAGAAAATGTCATGACAATCCATCCAATTGTTGTCAAGACATTTCACTAAACAGCAAACATGATGGTACTAGAGGAAAAGTCAGGGAATCACTGACATCAATAAGAATCATCCTCTGGGAACCATGAATGTCTTTAAATTTCATGACAATCCATTTAGTAGTTGTTGAGATATTTCAGTCTAGACCAAAGTGGTGGATCAACCGACACACATTGACAGACTGGCATTGCCATCCCTACAGCCATGCCTTACCCGTCAGGTCAAGGAGGGGGAGAATCTGTCCCTCCATCAGAAGATTGAAGATCATGCCTCTGGTTTGGCACATATCCACCTCGCTGTATTGTCCATCAGCAAGACACCGGACGTCTGTTGTACCTAACACTGACCTTTGACTTAAATCAGCCCAGTTTTGTCAGTGAAATTACTTTTACAGATATTTAAACCTTATGAAGCTGCAACATGTTTCGGATGGGATTGACTGTTAGCATAAGGTATTTCAGATTACAAATTTTGCTCCAAATGAATAAATGGGTTAATTTAAGTTGTAGACTATAGCATTTAGTACACTAATTATTATTTGGAACAACCAATTTATTCTTAAAGGTTACCATAGTGCAAATACTTCAGCAACACGAGTCGAAGAGAGACACCTTTTGGTGTGTTTGGGTACTTTTGGATGAGGTTTAACTTTGAAGAAACAGGGACAAACACGACACTGCTTTAGTATAACATGTCACTTCCTCTCTGTTTGTCCGTAAGAGTCTGAGACGCCAAGCAACTTTAGGATGATAACATTGGTCACCTTGGGTTCAGCTGTAAAAGGACCAATGCTTCTACTTGTAGTTTCGTCAGCAAATACAGACTGGACCCAAGAGACATAGGAGTCTTTTTACATTCTATTTATATTTCAGAGATATTCAATTTTATTCTTTTTGGCTTTCATTTTTGTTTGTTTGTATATATAAACTTGTCTCGTGATGTGTGTGTGTGTGTGTGTGTGGGTGTTTGTGTGTGTGTGTATTTGGTCGAGGTGACTTGATACCCTTTGTTTTTTTCCACTTGAAACATGATTCGACATGATTCAGCCACTGGTCTGGAAAATAAGGGAGTCAAGAGGTTCATTATGTATACACACACACAAACACACCAAGTTTAATTTGTCCATTGATGTTGAAGGACACAAACATATGTTTTTCACCTACACGCACACGCACACATACACACACACACACACACACACACACACACACTTGCTCAGAATAACTCAAAAGACCATTGATGGTAACTTTCTTTCCTTGTGTCTGGCGTTTTCTCTCTCTCTCTCTTTCACACACACACACACACACACACACACACACACACTGAAAACCCAGTGGTCAAGTTAATTGCATTAAGCAACCTTAAGATGCAGACCCTTCTGTCTCTCACACATCGCTACCTCTGACAGAGAGGCATGCAAAGGAAAACAACAAAAAGGACAAAACAAGAAGAAAAGACTGATGAAAAAACACAAAAAAACAAGCTGAGGAGGGGGAAAAAGTGGAGCGATTATGCAAATTGGTTTACGCCAGTTTAGCAATACGGGGACATTAATAACGAACTTTGTTTACTCTGGGTAGACTGACAAACTTTCTCCATAGCATTATCATCTGTGGCCTGCAGAGAACAGGACATTTCATGATCTGTTTCCTCCGTCTCACAGAGAAAACCAATATGCAGAGAATAAAATCAGTTTACCGAGCAGAGAGCTCACTCACACCATCTACATGCTTTAAAAAAGTTTGATAAATTATCTTAAAGTAAGTTTTAAGAAGTTCTAAACCAACCTTTAATCACAAAGTGAAGGTAACACAGAGCATTATCATCCCTTACATTCATACTGATGACTGCTACTTGGACATAATTTCATTCACAAGAATAACCAATCATTCTGCAGCCTGCACTGCACACTCTCACTTAAATGCACAATATGTAATTTCTGCCACTAGGGGTCTCTCAATCAAAACAATAACAAAAGACGTAGTTTGATGACATTGTGAAGCAGAGTGGGATAATGGGAGTTGCTGTCTTTCATTGCAGATGAAAATCTATCTGACGTGACCATGGATGTAGAGAACAGGATGTGACTCAGACAGAAATCATGTTCACGGACGAGGAAATGTATTCAAGTTTTATTCACATTACGCTTAGTCACATTTAGATGAGTCGACTACCCATACAGCTACTGTAGCTAACGCTATGATGCGAATTCAGTCGAGGGGTAACCCAGTGCAGTTATCTGTGGTCAGAACAGTAGTAAAGAAAATCGTATGCTGTGTGGCAGAAAAAACGCTGTATTACTGTCACTGAGTATAATTCTGTGACATTGTATTCCTTCCTTCCTCACTCTCTGACGTATCATCTGGTGTTTCCCATGTTTCCCCAGTGTGTTTGTGGTTATGTTTAAACTTTAGGATGATGAGCATCAGCCTTCACGACCTCATGAGTCATAACCATACCACAACACAAACTCGTGTCACAGAGATTTAATGCACAGCTTCGAAAGAAAAGCGGTGAGTTCAGATGGGATTATGTTCAAATTCATTCCTGAATGAGAAATCTCGTTTATGAAAACAGCCTTAAAGTGACCTCATATAGTGAGAGAGCAGCAGCAAATAGGTCTTTTTTTCCGTCTTTTTTTTTAAAGCAAAGGGCCCGGGCTAGAGTCAAACCTGGGCCACTGTGATAAGGACTCAGCCTTAGTACATGGTACGCGCTCAGGGGCCGGTTGCACAAAATACCTTAAGTATGACACTTAATTTCTCGTTAGCTGAGGGACTTACTTAAGGGTGTTGCACAGAATCCCTGAAAAGGTTTCCTTCGTTAACGAAAAACATTAAGGCATTTACAGCAACATTCTACAGTTTCCGTGGAGACCATTTGCTTGCTTCCACTCGCACTTGTGATACCTGTTATTGCCTCATTATCGTCTCACAAAGTGAGAATGGCAGAAGAAAAGAAGACAAGCCAATTTGGTCAGAGGAGGAAAAGATTATATTTCCAGAGGAATACAATGAACACGGGATGCGTTCATTTTCTTCATTTATCGCCATAAAACTCGGCCATGTTAAGACAGAGTCAGAGGTTTTTTCTTTACCTTGGTTGCTAAGGTCTTTTGTGCAACGGTTTAACTAACTTTAAGGGATTCCTTAATTGTAAGACCAACATAAGGAGCAACCTTAAATACTTAAGTTAACATTTTGAGGAAACCTTAAGGAGAAGACTTAAGGGTGTTTTGTGCAACCGATTTTATTTTAAGGAAACCTTAACTCGGACTTTAAGGAAAATCTTAACGTAAGGTGTTTATTGGATCCGGCCCCAGGTCTTTTCTACTGCAGATATTTTGACATGTCACAGCAGAAACAGCACAGGTGTAATTAATAACATTCATTATTGCTATTGTTATCCATTCAGGTGTTCCAGGGCAGGATCACTATCATGGCTGGGACACCTAAATAAAACAGAGCCAACATTGTCATTAACGCCACCTGTGATTTTCCTGCTATGAAAAGTCAAAAAGTCAGCTGTGAAAAAGGCCATCTTCTGCCTCCTCTGAGGGACTGTTTGGGCAGCCCTGTCCCTATCCATAATATTGTGGGTGCTCATTAGACAGGTGAGTGGGTTGTACTCAAACATACAGGAACTCTGTATCAGGTCCAGTTCAAACATTGCTTCTTACTACAACTGTAGCAAGTATTCTTTCCAGAACTATTAAGTATAATCATAAACCAAAAACACTATTATTGAATCCGTAACATTCTTCCAAACAGTGATTAAAAGTCCTTTTTTCTGAAATCCATTAAACACAACCCAGAGAGAATCTTTCATAAAAAAGGGGAGTGGAGGGAGATTAAATTATTTTTTTCAGTTAAGTCATATCCTCTCCACTTTTCTACTGTTGTGTGTTTTATCCATTACCTTATTATATCCTTCTTTTTTCTTTATTATGTCACTTCCTTCTTTGCATCCTCTATCTTTAGCACAACTCCTCTCTCTTCTCTTTTCTGTCCCTTTTCCTTCAACTCTTCCTTGGGTCTCCCCTTTCCTCCTCTCCTCACAGCTATAACAAGCTGTTTGTCTCCCTTTGGGGGGTTTAAAAACAATGTCCTGTCTCTCTTTGTCTTTGTGTGCATATGTGTGTGTGTCTTCAGAAACAGTCTGTCTCGCTGTCTCATCTCTAAGCCACCTAAAGATTTTGGGTGTTGCAGGTATTGGTGATACCAGGTAGTTTATTTTTTGAGGCTATATCCATCTTTATCATGTATGGAGTGCACTCTTTTATTAGTAAGTACTTTCATTCATGCCACTGTGTTCATAGTTCAAGTTTGAACTTGGAACAGAACACAAGTAATACTTTTTCTGTTTAGAGTTGTATTATTTATCCTAAAATTCAAACTTCAAAATATAAGAAAAACAAGTTATAAAGTGCGTTTCTATCCACCTGTTTTTATGCACATTTCCAATTTACATATAAAAAACCTGAGTGGAAACGTAGAACATTAACAAAAAAAGTATCGCAATAACCTTTTTATGCTTGGCTGAGGTGGAAAAGTTTGTGTATCGATAAAAGCCAGATGTGACAAAGTGCAGTGGAAACAGACAGCATCCACTGAAGCTTCCTGTCTGCTGGAGAGATGACAAATAGCAGCAGATGAAAACCTGTTATCTGTGTGTTACAGTAGTGGATGGAAACGCACATTAATACTCTGGAACTTCCTGGAAATTTGGTTAAAGCTGGAGTGCAGAACTTTTGTCTCCTCCTTCTGGCAGTGAGAGTAATTACACAAACTCTGACGTCTGCCTACAGGGGAGCTCGCTCACATTTCCACAGTTCCAAGACAATAATCCATTATTTAGGTAGAGGAAATATAATAGCTACACAGCCTACTCCAGATATTTTATAAAGACCAAGAGCAGTAACGCTACATCTTGTCTGCCCTCAGTCCCTGCTCTTCTTTCAGCCTCTCCAGTGAGGAAAAGCTACACCAATGGTTATCCACGTTTGTTTCTTTCTTTGACTGTAATCCTTCACCTGAACACTGTGTTTCTTTTTTATCTGGAACATCAGAAACTTTTCTTGGATGCTTCTTAGGTTTCTAGTTGCTGTAGCTACTCCGTCGCTGCGGTTGCTCCGTTCAGCTCTGACAAACCAGAGTCATGTAGAGAGAACTATCTGAAGTCTACGTGAATCATTCTGATCTTCTGTTGACGCGACTCTCTCTCTACATGGCTCTGGTTTTATTACCGGTGCACCAGCGCAGGAATGTCACCACAGACACAGGTTCAAAAACTCTGGTATACTGCGAAACACAGAAAGATTTACCTGGCGTAAATCAGCATTGTGTGAACTCGTCTGGCAACGGCTTGAATGTAACTGATGTCCCACACTCTAGTTTTAAAATTTGTGTCAAATTTGGATGGAAGCTCGACTATAGGTTGCCTCAGCGTCTCAGCTGGGTGCATTTATGATAATGGTTTGTGACTGTGTAGATGTGTTCTTGTGTAAATGCAGGCTGGATATGTGTGTGTGACTGATACACACTAATGTCCAAAGATATTGTGATTTATGGCCCCAAACAAAAGGCAACCTTTACCCCTCTAGTGCAGTCTATGTGGACAGCATGTTGGTGTGTGTGCATTTGTAATTGTGTCATGTCTGATGATTCAGTGCTTTTTCTGCTGCCACACACACACACCTGTCACTCTCCCCTCCTTCTAATAACATCTACTCATACAAACTCATTTATTTTTATCACAATAATTAGAAGTCACTGAGCAGATACTAATTCAATTATCAGATTACTGAAGTGTTTTCTTCCCTTTAAATCCTGCACAGAAGGTTTGCTGAGTGCGCTGGTTCATTTTAAACACCAATTTGCTTCTGCACAGTACTCCGCTGTTAGTCAATGAACAGCTACAGTCGAGCAATTAAAGGTTTGTGCTTTGCTCAAGAGCACTGAGTGACTGAACACTTCAGGATAATTGTCTGACATTGCTGTGTTACTTGCACTTCATGTGAAAACAGCACAGAGGTGGAGGGGAGGAGGAAAAGTGAAAGTGTGATAGGAAAGTTAAGGAGAGAAAAAAGTAGAAGCAGGATTAGAAAAAAAATTATAGAGAGCAACAGAGAAAGACAGATAAATACAGATGGTAGAGACGAGAGGTAATGAAACAAAAGTTATTATAAAGCATGTCAGTGTAACCTTTTAGCGGCCTGAATATCTTTTCTGTGGCACATAATCTGACTCAGAAAGATCCCCCTGTCCTCTCTTCCTTGTAACAAAGATACAAATGACTCTGAGAAGGTTATTTCCACTTCAGCCAGACAAATTCATCATGTGTTCTCTGGCCCTTTCTTGTGTGTGTGTGTGTGTGTGTGTGTGTGTGTGTGTGTGGTGGGGTGGGGTGGGGGTGGGGGTGGGGTGGGGGTCTTCACTGTATGTCTTTGTGTGTGTGATTGTGTGCGTCAGGCCTGATTTGGCCAGGCAGTAAAATATTTCACCTGGCAATGTTTTTTTTCCTGTGTTTGTAACTGCCAATAGGATCATGTCACTTGTTTCCAATGCTGCTTCAGGTGACTATAAAAAAACATCATTGTTGAAACATCAGCACTGGTTCAGCTTTTTAAATAGTTCAATCTAAGCAGCCACTAAGAAGAAACTTTTGCTACGTTCACTGTTCACAGGACGGCATCTCACTGATACTACAAGGACGCTGTAATGTATACTAGTTATCAGAACACACACTTCCAAAATATGACTTCACACTTAACTTTCAAACCTGCAATTACCACTTTTTTTTCCTTTTTTTTTTTTGGACACTTGGGGCTAGCGGAAACACAACAATAGGCGTTTTTGGACCAAACAGTTGTGGGGAGCTCCCCTGAGAACTACATAACCTTCAAGGGCTTTTTTTCTGTTTGCATCCGCACCGCCAATAGGAACCCCGAAGTGACGTAAGCCAGCCAACAGTTGGTATAGCAACGTCATACAACAACTACAACTGTCCACGATAGTTACCAGTTCTTGCAGTGCGAACACAATAAAAAGGGGAGGGGTCCTCCAACTGTTCTTAGAACTATGAAAAAGTTCCTCCGGTCCGAAATGACACCTTCTAAGTTGATATGGCGAACTTGTTAGCAAACACATATCTGGCACATATGGAGCAACATTAGCATTCACCTGGACTCGTGTTTCTGTCCACCTGATGAATGTGACCTCAGAACTATCCTTTTAGCTTGTTCTGGTCTCCACCAACTCCTGAGGGAAATATCTGGCTCTTTAGCTGCTAAATGCAACAGAGACTAGCTGGCTAACATCAGCTAGTCGCTAACATTGTCTGTCAGCCATTTGGTGCTGGACAGGTAGCATACTGTGGGTTTTTAGTGCTTCATCGCTGCGTCTGACAACGATGTTGAAGAGGGAAGAGAGAGTGAACCTAAACAGTAAAACAAATGCAGGCCAAAACAGTGAGCTGAAAGATGCTAAAATGCTCCACAGAGCTGAGGAGGACTACAGAGTCAGGGGATAATTATCTGTGGGTTCATCACTATGAGTGACCCCTTTCACACATTCATTGTTAATGTAAAAATATTGATCATAGCAGCTTTAAAAATACTATTAAAATCCATCATCCACCCTCTAAACTGCAACCTATTCCAGCATAGCATGAGTTAATGCAATTACAATTACATTACAACAAACCCTCTGCTTATCTACAAGACATATCAATGTCTTGTGGGCAGAAACCAGCAATGAAATGCATTCAGTATATTCATGTTTCCCAAACGGTTCTGGATACTCATGTACAAACTTCACACCACACTGTCAACTTTGCACACAACAGGCAGTATATCTCATAATAAAAAACACATTCACACTCTAGAAGGAATAAACCTTTTTGATTTTAATTAATTGGCCTTTCCTCTTGAGCACTAATCTTGACATTTTTAGCCCCACTAGTAGTAAGGCTCTAAGAATAGCAAACGTGTCAGTATGTTGTTTGTAACACATGTAACACTTCAGTATCGTGGTGTGTGATGAACACTGCAGCCTTAAGAGAACTTTTAGTCTTCTTAGACTTGTAGTCTTATTATTATCTTTGACAGCCAACAGCAGGATTACCCTCAGCATTTGATGCCTGCTGTGTTGACACACTTCACACATATACTTGTACATGTTGACACACCATAGAAAGTCTCACCTATTATACTTGTAAACAGCACGAAAAGGATGACAAGCAGTCAGTAATAAATCAACACAAAGAAGCATTAGCCCACTGACATGAGAACATGATTTCTGGCCACTGAGGTCCCCAAATTTCTAACTTTAGAATGCACACTGTGGAAAACATTTTATTTTACTTTTTTATTTTTATTTTTTCAGAAAAATATTAGTGGGATTTCCCTTTAAAGACTCTATGGTAAGCGAAAGGAAAGGGACAGAAAGAAAAGAGAGCCAAGAGAGACAGAGTGAGGATGATATGAAATGTGACACAGGTCATTACACTGGACTTAATGAAGCCTGTTTGCCTTGATAACCACCCATTTCATTAACCGCTGCTACACAACACCCTGTTTGCTTGTGCCACATACACACATACAGTACACCACCCTCCACTTCCCATGCCCATTGTCTGGGACCACGGAGTGAAACATTAGGTTAGATGAGAATGTGATTAATGAGATGGCAATTAATTATAGACAATTACAAGTACCTCTCGCTACCTTTGTCTCATTCCTTTCTCTCTCTCTCTCTCCACATCTCAAGTCTTCTTTTTACTACAGACAGAATAGAGGGACCATGCTGGAGAAATTCTTTTCATTGCACCTAATGTTAGACAACTTTAGAATTGATTCCAAATGTGTTAACAGTCTCGTAGAAAAATAGGAAAATACTCTTTTGAAGGTTGGTTTTATGGAGACATTTCTGACTCATTTATCTTTTATTCAACAAACTGGTGTGTATCAACATGTAAAAAAAAGTGTCTCTGTGCTAAATAGTGATTTTTCACTTTTCAGTCAAACATCTTAGGGAGTACCACATCATCTTACATCACCTTTGCATTGTTTATGTAGTTTGACTTTTTGTAGGTGGCGCTATTTTCTTTTATGCTTACTCCCCAGTTCTTTCTATAGATGCATTAAGAGAACTGGATGCAGTATTCTAAGATCGTACCCGATTTATGACCCAAACGTTCCCCTGGCTTCTGCATTCAGGGTCACATAAAGCATGAGTCAGCTGACTCCCCTCCACACACATGATGGCAGGAAAATATTTTACTGACAAGGCTCTATGAGACCTTGTATTTTTTAATTGGACCAAATAGGCTTAAATTGTGAGAATAATCATTTGGGAGTGTTTGTGATGCTCAGAGTGATGCTTTATGTGAGAAAAAATAAAAGTTTGAATAAACTGTAGGGATGTAACAGTACACGTATTGGTACTCGGTTGGTGACATTTGGCTCGGTACGCAATTTCTTTCAGTTCGGCACACCCCATGAACCCAGTAAATGTAGTTTTATTAGCTTAATACAGCCTAATTACTGACTTTTGTCTTGGCATGTGCAGAATACAACTTCAAAAGTGCAAGTTTGACCTGAAAGCTGAAGGCTTGTCTTGTCACAGGAGGCACTTCAGCCACGTTTTTCAGTCGTCTGTCTCACGCGAGTCTGACAGAACAGATACGCTTCTGTCTCAATCACTGCCAGCTGTTACGCGGCCTGTGTAGACAGCTGCATTGATTACGACAGAAGCAAATCTGTTCTGTCAACGTGCATAACCGCAAACCAAAGTGTATTTTTGCGCTTCAAATCTGTTTTCTTAAGTTTACAAGCATGTTGGACTGAGCGCTATCAAAACACGGGTGACCTACACTCAGTACTGTGCCTGAACGCATCCTGTGTAGACACAGACAGAGGACTGAAGCTGCTGCTGCTCTGCTAATGTGCTGCTTTCACTACACAGCCTGTGTACATATTGTGTTGTTGTCTGTTAGCTAAGCAATGCTAGTCAGGTTAGCCCAATTCATACTGTATAGCGTCTCTGGTGTGACAGTTATAAGAGGCAATGCATCAAACACACTGACTCATTTGTGATGGCACTGGCCAAGTTTGTCTATTATTAGTGGTAGAATGAAACAGACTGAGGTGAACTGAAATCAATCAGCCTTTGATTTTGTATAATCACGCTGCTTTCACATCCAGTGTCATTTGGGTGATCAATGTATGACTCAGCATGTTGTGTGAGACTGCTCTCTCTCTCTCTCTCTCTCTGTCTGTATTTTCTATCTATCCTTCCGCCTCACCAGTCTTGTTATTTAACAGGTTGTTGCATGACTCAGAGCACATTGTTAAAACAAGGTTGGTGCTATTTTTTACCAGGATGAGGTCCTCACCCATATAAATCATTAAACCAAGATAGAGACACATCTATCTTGGAGAGAGAGCGTCTACCCCTCTTCTTTCTCCTCCTGTCTTTCTCTCCACTCACTACTCGTTCATCTTTTTCCTCCATCCCTCCATCTCTCTCCCTAGTCTGGAGTTAAATGAAGGGTAGACAGACAGTAGTAGATGTAGAATGGAATAGAATATAATTCAATATTTATTTTAATCAAATATTTAAACAAAGGCTTAAAACCAGATTATTGGAATTCATTTTAATTTCCAGCTTCAGTGCATCAAAATATCACATACAGTAAAGACCTCATTGGTCCCTTAATGCAGTCTCAGGAACCAATCGTCTATGTGATGATGATTTAGCCGCATGTTAAACCACAATGTTTTGTTTTAAATTTTGACACGTTTTAAATACAGAAGATGTGACGTGGGTGTAAAGGATTTGGGGTTGATTAAAGACACCTTTTAATTTAGCTAAGTTGAGTCAAGTAATGGGATGATTAATGTAACTAATTTTGCTGTTGAGTAATTAGTTAAGTAATGTGTTTACTTTTTCAATTAGTAATACGTAATGAGTAATTGGCCACATTTTTCAAGTAACTTGCCCAACACAGCGCCAGACATGAAATATTGCTGTCCGTCTTGTTTATTCCTTGACATTTCTGGTGCATTTGTTGAATGAAAACACCAACACAACCCAGGTCTGTTTCATGCCATGCTTACTGTGATTCTGATTCTGATTTAACCAAGTTGGATCGAATTAGTGGCAAAATGTGTTTACATTACAGTCAGACTAATTCCAGTGTTGTTTTCAACTGACTATTATTAAAATCAGCATCTATGTACACACTGAAAGACACATCCATAAATAAATAAGACTCCAGTTGGTGACCATTAGCATTCCCCTAACCAGTCCCTTAATCTGCTCAACACTAAAAATAGCTACTATACTGTTATTCCCAATTCAAATGATCCAGGGGGATTTAGATACTTTTACCATTCACCACATTATATCTATTTAATGTCCAATATATTCTACAGCCCCATTCAATGTAAACTGATGGATGGACTGTATTGCTTTAACTGCAAATCGCATATTGCTGCAAATCCCTTCAAAATGAATTTGACAGCGTGTGTGTGAAGTACATACAGTAAGGGATAACATACAAGCCTCCAGTCATAAGCCCTGGCAGGACGATTTCATCCTCCTTCCTCTTCCGTTTCCTCTGCTGGAGTGGGAACTGTTGAGCTTCTAGCCAGGTATCAAAAGGCTAATGCTTTCTGAATGAATTCAAAGTAATACATGATAGGCTGGTTGAGTGTTAGTCCTCAGACATGCTACCAAATGGTAGCAGTTTATGAATTGGTTTGAATCTCTTCATGGTGTTACTTTTAGTCATCTTTGTTGTGGTGTTGTCCACATATTAAACAGACAATCCAGTGTAGCCTATTTCCATAATAATAATTGCCTTTTATTGAGTGCAGCATGTGTTTATACACACTTCATGACGTGAAATGGAATGATTTTGTTTGTGTGTGTGAGTGTGTAATCAGTGCTCCTTATTTGTCTTTGTCACTTCTCAGCATGTATTGATCAATGCTTCTCAAATTCAAGAGGCAGAGAAAGAGCAATAAGAGCGAAGGAGAACAAAAGAGACAGATAAAGAGGAACAGACAGAAAGAGAGAGCGCTTTAAGTGTGTGTGTGAGTGTATGTGTT
Source organism: Macquaria ambigua (assembly GCA_008360985.2). Taxonomy (NCBI): domain Eukaryota; kingdom Metazoa; phylum Chordata; class Actinopteri; order Centrarchiformes; family Percichthyidae; genus Macquaria; species Macquaria ambigua. The sequence continues at coordinate 42,154 of VMKM01001601.1, read as the reverse complement.
TGTGTTTGTGTCTGTGTGTGGTTGTTCTTCCACCTGCACTCATCCACATGTTGTTTTCCATCGTTATCCCAAACACAGGACAGTGAGAAACTCTGACATCTATTCAATAAACTGTCAGCACAATCAACATCAATATGTTAGGACTTTGACGAGCAACACAAGCAACAGGGCAGAGACAGAGGCAACTGTTTATCTGACACAGTCGCTGAAATATTCTCTCTTTTATACCTGAAGAAGCTCCACTGCAGTTGTTCTGTAACTTGCTCATGGGCACCCACTTAAGGGATTCAAATCAGGAACGCTCAAGTCGTTTCGACTGTTGCCAGACCAGTTTGAATTTAGTGGTTATGAACTTGTACTGGTGCTACTCTCTGAGGACAGTTTTAGCGTTTGGTCACACAGCACTCTGGTTGACTTATTGACAATTGAGAGTGTTAACATGAACTTAATTGTGAATAAATCCATGTTTCGCTAATGTGACTTGTCAAAACAACTGTTGTGAGCTGAAGACCGGAGCATCTTTGGTCCCGGCAGACCCAAACACGACTTTACCAGTCTCTAGATTCAAATGGACAGTTTCTATAAAAAGAACAGAACACAAGTGAAAGAAAGCCAAAATAAATCTGAGCCAACATAGGACTGAATCCATCCTCCCAAAAGACAATCTGTGTAATCTCATTATTTCAGCTGGGGTGAAAATGTTAAGAGTCCATATTTAGAAATTTGGCATGTCCCTGTATGCCTCCAGAAAGGTTCCAGCTCAGTGGGACCAATGAAACCATTTAGATATACTTAAAGGGCAACTTAACCCGGTTACCCCATGACCACTGACACCCCACAGCTCTGACAGAACATTGCTCCATCGTCCGTCTATTTTATCCCCTGTCTACACCAGATGCATTTCAGCCATGTTTTCCAGTTGTCCATTTCAGTTTCAATCAATACGACCAACATCAGTGGTGTAACGGTTCACATTTCACTCACGCATATCTGCGACCCAATTCTTGTCAGTCATACACTTTCAATCTCTCTACTCCAAACTTTAAACAAGAGTTACGTTTGTAACTATGGTTCTGTGAATCGTGGATGACCACCAGGTATGTAATACCTGGATTTCCACTGCCTGGCAGTCAGGAAGAATGAAATAGAAAGCTCCTCATCTCTAACAGCTGATTTCTGTTTTCAGACTTTCAGACTTTTCACATATTTTATTTGATCTAGAGGACAGAATCACGAGAACAGCCATTGCAATGAATATTACAAACTGGGAAGACTGCAGAGTCTCTAAGACAACACTAAATGACTAATACGCTTGTTTTTCTTTCGAAACACAAGAGCATTTCAGCATGTGCATGTTTCAGTAAGTGCCCGAAACTACATATGTTTACGTTCCAGTGCCCTCTAGAGGCCTAAGTAATTATGATTGTAGTACAACAGGAGCAAAGAAAGAAGTCAGGTGGCATTGTTATAGAGCGACAAAGTCTGCTTAGGGAGGAGGTCGGAGTGGATGGATGGGACGACAACATGGCGGACTTTAACACGGAAGACTGCTGGTCATTTCCTATTTCCAACCGAGAGTCAACGTTAACCAGGTACTTATTTCATCTTACCTCCCTAACCTTAAACAAGAGGGTTTTGTGCCTAAACCTAACCAAACCATAACCATAGTGGTGTAAGATCAGGAAACAGATCAGTTTTATTTTTGAACAGCAATGTCGCCATCAGAGTAGAAGACGCTTATATGTGACGTTCTGGAGGGCGTGGACCAATGACGGATTTTGTCATTTAATTTGGAGGACTTGTTGGAGTAGGACCACAATCAGTTGATAGTATAATAAAGTGACCACACCAATATCTTACTAACTTAAAAAGGTGGATTTAGTGTTAAGTCACTCTTTAAGGTAAAATTATAAACTCATAGATGTCAATTTGGAACCATCATCAAATTAAATTATTTCATCCTGGGAAACTGTTTGTCTGCACTATATTCATATTTCTAGTGGAGACAAAAATGACTCTAAGGAACGAATCCATAATGTGTCTTTTCTGAGTGATTCTCTGCTGCTATGCTAGTCAAATGGGGAATTATTTCATTTTGTTCAGTTTATGAACCATGTCAAACTTTTGGAAATGTAAAAGTGTGCTATTGTGATCAGTAATATAAAGCATTTGTCTGTTATAAGTTATAAGAAAAAAAAAGTTCAGAATGCGCCCACTGGCCAATCAGAGTTAAGTAGTCACTGTGTCAGTGTATTTATTAATATAAAATGAATGTGGTTACATCCTCACAAGTATTCTGTGTTGTCAGGAGAGTACCGCAGTATATAAAAATCTGACTTGAGCCACTGCATCAGTTATTCTGCTTGATGTTAGTGCTCCTACACAAACTGATGATAAAATTGAATGCTTCTTATAGTTCAGGATAGACACTTACAGACAGAACAGAACATTTCACCGCCCTCAAACAGACACACATTCATTCAGCATACGTCAATGATACCATGAGTGTGTAGACAGGCAGCGCAGGCTGTTAAATACCAGATGGCCACACATCTAATTGACAAAACAGGGAGATTTATTGCTTAATTATACCCATCGGACACATTTACAAAACAAGCACATTAACACACTGAATAAAAGACATGAGAGAATGGTGTTAAATGTAAATGTAATCAAACACACACACACACTGTGTGACATCTGACATTTCCGAAACTGGCCTTTCAGGCTGTGTATGAATATACAAAGTGTCACATGTGTTTAAGAGTGTGCTAAATTCAGAGTAGTAATACATTGCATTAATAAGTGTCAGTGTAAAGAGCTAGCGGGGCCTCTGGCTTGGTTTTACTATTCATTCTGAATGAAACAACAGTCTTCAAAGGTTACAGTCAGACGGGAAGTCACATCAGTTTTATTAAGCATTTCCAGCCACATTCATTACTTTTTCTATGAATGTGGGTGGGCAGTATCTGACTTTCTCATCTTTTTATTTTAGTAAAAAATTTGCAACTTCTTCGACAAACACAGACACACACACATACGCTAAGTCAACCGCACAGACTAACACAAGCATGCAGCAGTTTTCATGACTTTAGACAAAGAGGCACAAGCAGATCTCTCCAAAATCAACATCAGTCCCTCTCCTAGTGTGTTCTTTTGTATTTTTTTACCTTTGCATTGTGTACAGAACACTTTAATATCACATCATAAAACAACTTTTCAATGTGATCACTGTAAGGTAGAATTCTACAGGACACAGTTTATGTCCAGTGCCAAAGTTTAATGCCAGTGCAGGAGTCAAGTCAGTTTTATTTATATAGTCCAAAATTACAAATTTACCTCAAAGGGCTTTACAATTTGTACACCCTCTATCCTTAGACCTTTGTTTCAGATAAGGAATGACTTAAATCTGTGAGAAAAAAAGGGGGAAAAAACCTTGTGAAAAGCTACAGAAGAGGGACCTCACCCACCAGGGATTTGTGGCCTGTCTCAGGCCAACAATTAAAGAAGGGATTTTAAAGCTGTCCTTATCAATATTTTCATGTAAACAATGGATCAAATGACTGTGTGTAATGTGAAAGGGGTTGCTCGTGGGGACAAACCCACATAAAATGACCACCAAACTCTGCAGGTCCTCTCAGCTTTACGGAGGTTTTTACATCAATGTTTTGCTCTGATAAACTGTCTGTATGTACACTACCTGCCCAGCAGAGCATGTCAGACAGACGTTAGTGACTAGCACAAAGTGAAGCATTTAGAAGATAAAGAGACAAATATTTCCTGTAGGAGATGGTGTTGACCAAAACAGAGCTAAGAGGAGAGTGAATATTGGATTAAGATTCTCTAGGTTTTCAGAAACATGATTTCAAATGAATGCTATCGTTGCTCCGTGGTTGCTGGATGTAAAAATAAGCTAATTAAACTGTTTGCTAACATGATTGTGATAACAACTTTATGAGGTGATAATATGTCAATGTGGTGTTGCTCCACTCCCCCGAAGTGGCCAAAAAAATCTATTAATGCATATTTAACCATGACAATGGTTTTTCCTTTATCTTAACCAAATAGTTTTAGTTACTTACTTAAGCCCTTTGCTCCTCTAGGGAGCATAGGCCATTGACAAATGTCCTCCCCCTCACTCGGTTGTTGGTGGTTCTTTCAAGATCCCCCCGGTCGAGCCCACTCCCAGACATTTCTGCCTGGACTCCTCTTCTCCAGCTTGTTCCTGGGGTGACCTCTTTTCCTTGTTCCTTGGGGGTTCCATTTCAGGGTTTGTCGGGGGATGTTTGTGGCAGGTTTCAACTCCCCTTTCTCCTTCGAATTTGTAAGTCAGTAAGATCCTGGCTTGTTCTTTTCCACAGGTCCACATTGCTTACTTTGTCTCTCCACCAGATGTTTAGTATTCTCCTAATGCAGGTGCAAATGAATGTTTGCAGCCCGTTTGTTGTGTGTTTTGTTGTTCTCCATCTCTCTGATCCATACAGCATCTCCTGTTTCACGTTGGAGTTGAAGATGCGTATTTTGGTGTTGATTGAGATGTGCTTTGAGCTCCAGCGCCTCATTGATCCTGCTTTTTATGTCGGCATCTGTCCCTCCGGTGGTGTCCACAACACTGCCTAGGTATGTGAGTGCTTCTACCACCTCTAGGGCAGTGCTGTGCATGAGGATAGGGTTGTTGGTTTTGGAGTGGATCTTCATCACCTGTGTCTTTGCTGTATTGGGTGTAAGACCAAGTTTTGTCGCAGCTTGTGAGAGTCTGTAGTTTTAGTTGCCTAACATTAAACGTACTGTAGTAGTAAACTACGGGCATTGTGGTAGTAATTAATCAAAAGACAGTGGCATCAAATATTCAAAAACATTCTGTAACCCGGAACCTGCCTTTGTAAGTGTATATGAAGAGCTGTACAATCATATAACGGGTGTATGATCCACAAAGGCAAACCAGAGGTGGAGCTTCACCACTTCACACAGCCAAGACTTACCACCATGTCAATGGAGTTATAGGTGGTGCTGACCAGCAGCACGCAGGTCCTCACATAGGCTGTTTGCCAGACCTGGCTTAAGCAATTAGAAAAAGTAAAGTCCAAAAGGCGAAGCTTCAGAGGTTAATCAGATAAAATAAAGTGTGACAATAAACTAAGACACAAACAAGACACACTATTAATCCTATGTCAGGAAAACTCATCCTCATTTGGAGTGCAGCTGTCTTCCCTTCTTAGGCAGTTTACCAACATCCCTACAATCCTTCTGTCCAAACAAGCTGTGCAAAATAGAGTTAGTCAGTGGAAGATTTACTGTTGTGACTGGGCCTGTGTCTGCACCACAGACATAAAAACTAGACTCTAATTATTTCTGCACGTCACATTAGCAGTTTTCATAGCTTCTTCCTTAATGCTTCAAGTAGAGTTACCGTAAACTCTCGTATCAAAGCTATGAAAATAATGAGAAAAATCAGGCAAAACTAAAATGAAAAACTCTAAAGAGTAAGTCTCTTGGAACATACACTGGGTAATTTGTCCAGGAATAACAATAAAAAGCTTCTGTCCAAACTAGTAGAGCAGAAAATTCATTATTTGGGTTTAAAAAAGAACTTTATCCAAACTGGCAGCAAGAGGCTGTTTCTTAACCAAATCTCAACTGCCTTCATTTCTTTTTTGTCTTCTTCTCTCTGTCTTCGTCCATCTCTCACCTCCTTGTTCCTGTACAACCATACTCCTCTCATTCCTCTTCTTTTTCCTCTTCCCTTCATCGTCATCATCCTCCCTTCTTTTTTGTAGTATTTCCTCCTCCTATCCTTCTCTCTACCTTCCTTTTCTATCATTCATTTATCCCTTTCATTTCTCCTCATCCTTCTCTTCCTTCCACTCCTCGCCTTTTCTCTTCCCTCTCACCCTTTCTTGCTTTTTCTCATCCCCATTGCCTCCCCTTCTTCATTATCCTCTCCTTTCTCTCTCTCTCCTCCTCCTCCATCTCATCCATCTCTTGCTGAGAGGCTGCGTCAGGGCAGATAAATGTTGGACAGATGTTATGCAGAAGTCTCGCCCTGGGTGGCATAACTAAATAAGAGTGTGTGTATTTGCCTCTCTGTGTGTCGCCTTGGGTGGCTACAACTAAATAAGAGAAGAAAAAAAAGGCCTCAAGTAGTTTCCAATACATGCCCCCTGCCAGCCACAGCTCTCTCTCTCTCTCTCTCTGTGTGTGTGTGTGTGTGTGTGTGTGTGTGTGTGTCACTTAGAGGCTGTTTTCTAGGTAGTTGCTGCTCTTTTGCAGTGTGATGCTCAGAGTACCAAATGCATTACCATCTGTCTTCAGAGTGTGTATGTATGATTTCATGATGCTGTTATGATGTTATAAACTACTGTACATTTATTTCTCGCTCTTTGTTTCATCGCCTTGCTTAATTTGTTGTACTTTGAGTTTCTCCTCCATGACACATGCACACCAGGACAGAAAAAAAAGAAAAGGACAAAAACAGAGACCTCTCTCTGCCTCTCGTTTTTTCTCCCAGCTCTGTCTGTGCTGGTGTGTGTTTTCAGACTTTGGTCAGTTATTAGCATTTGGCAGCCTCTCTAACTGTTCTATATTCAGCACATTAACATGACTTAACACCGCTGAGGAGGAAACATTCATGTAGAATAATGAAAATGGATTAAATAAGTGGACTGGCTGGCTGGCTGGCTGGCTGGCTGGCTGAATGTCTCGGTCAATGTCTCACTAGCTGAGAGAATGAGAGACCGACTAATTGAGTGAATTCCTAAATCACTGACTCATTGAGCAACTGTTTGTTGACTTGCTGATGAAGAGACTGGATAACTGATAAACTAATTGACTGGCTGGGTTCCTACCTAAGTACACTGCCTATAGACTGACCAGTTTACTGACGGTGTGAAAGTTAGTTGAGCTCTCTGCTATCGTATTTTCAGTCAGTGTTTGGGATGGACAATAGTATTTGCTGTTGAGAGAGAGTCTTGAGACCAAATCCAACAATCCATGTACCCTCCTAACAAGTATTATCTGTGTATCCAAAGCCTGATATATCTTATTCCTCTGTCCCATACAGCTCCGTTGGTGTCCAAAAGCTATTAAAAACACATCAATGAGCCACACTGTTGCACTGGGTGACATTTTTCTTCATTATGATGAACATGGGCACTGTAGTTTATTTTGAGGCAATCCCTCATACACCGTCCTGCTGCTGTGAATACTCATTGGAGCACCAAATGTGGATTAATCCATGGCTAAAAATAGTTCCCATACTCTAAGTAATTAAGTAATGTAAAACTACAGTACACAGCTGTTTAAAGAAATCATTTAGCTTCTTATAAAAATGAAACTAATTATATCTATGACCCGATTTAAAGATTTACATCTTCAATAGGAAGCAAAGGGCTTGGTGCTGAGGGCCATAGAGACTTTTTTAGTTAGTTAGTTCTGGTCTTTGTATTTGGGATTTGTTGACATCAACCTTCGCCAAGTTGTGCCAGATCTTGCTGGAATGATCCACAACATCCCAGATTGCGACGTACACTTATTTTGTGTGATCCAGCACTTCCTGTCATGATCAAAAACTGTCAATACACTTCATGAAGTATTCAGTGTTATCTGTTCTGTCATTCTTTTGCTTCCCATTATGTTACTTGTAAATTAGGAAGATTAGCCTGTCAGTCATTCTGTCAGTCACAGGCAGTCATGGCTCCGCCAACCCTTATGAGTGTTTATTATTATGTAAGCCACCTAAAGAGTCAAGAAATTATTACATTTTTGAGACATTGCCCGTAGCAGGCATGTTTTCATATTTGTTGTCAAGTGTCAAAATTATCTAAATGAACGGCTTCCATTGCCATTTTGGGAAAAAAAAAAAAACAGATGCTCCCCCAAACAGGTAGCCAAAGCACCCCATTGAATGTTAGCTGTTAGTTCAGTGGTACCTGCTAGCAGACATGACGAGTAGGTGGAACGAAAAGAGCATGAGGACAACTTGGAATCATATACCCCATTTACACCTGGTACTAACATGCAATCTGTATCTGGATATATTATCTGGATAAGGAAAAACGCATGTTAATGTCAGGTGTAAATGCATGCAGAACGCATTGGGATCGGAAGGCGATCTGATCAGGAGCTGGTCTGGCTTGTATTGTGATCGGATCTCAGCCAGGTGTAAATGCAATCCGTACACCGTGACCACATTCTTAAGAAAGAAAATCTACCCATCAAGTTGAAAGGTCACCTGACTCCGCCTCTTCCTGCTAGCTCAAGATGCCCGGCAAAAACAAGTAGTAGGGAAAGAGAAGTAGAGCTCATACAGCAGCATTGCTTACCTTGATCCGGGACGCGCCATGTTTGTTGGCAAGTCAGCCAGCCCCGCCTAACTTATTTGCATACTGAGATAACAAGAACCATTATTAACCTGGAAATTTCAGTTAGATGGAAATTCAGTAAATACCTTCTAATACCTTTCCACTTGACTTGATTCAAACATGTAAGAGTTGATAGAGCTTTAAACTTTCTAGACTCCTGTCTTCCTAATACTTTTCTAGTTCATGCAGTTTGGTTTTAATGTCAGGTAGTTTCTTTTTTTCTTGTGAAATTATTCACCACTATATCAATACCTTATTGAAATTCACTCCATGACTTTATCTTCATGTGGCCTTCACACAGCCTTGAAATTCAGCCAGTAATGCAAAATACCGCAGTTTGATTGATGAACTCTGGACAGTGTGTGTTAGCCTGCCTCTTTTTCCTGTCTCTACGCCTGCCATCACCGCAGTGCACGGGAAAAATAAGCTGTTGTGTTTGGGAGAGTGACTGACAGCAGGCAGCAAACAGCTAGACGGCTGCTGAGATCTGATTCACTGAGATCAACAAACTCTGCCTCTCCTGCTGTAATGTGCTCTGTTCCATGCTGTCAGAGAGTGACAGCTTTACTGACTGGCTGGCTGAGGGACTGGCTGACAGAGTGCTGGACTGAATGACCATTTAACTTTCTTTTTCTTGTCTTTCTTGATCTTTTCTTCTTTCTTGTTTTCTTTCTTTCCTTCTTCGAGCAACATTTAGCCTTATTGCCCCATGTATACCACTATCAGGCTGTCTATACTGTGAACAGTGTTAAGTAATAATGGAAAAGGCCTTTAGGGCAATCACACTTCATTTTGTAACTCTAATTTCCCAATACACCCAGAGTAAGAAAAAAAAATCTATTAATTTATCCACACACACCAGGAAGGACACACACACACACACACACACACACACACACCTAATCACAGGGGTATGCCCACACAAACAAATTTAGGTGTATGTACACAAATATACTATATGGTCTTTCATAAATGCTCACACACACTTAAGAAAGCACAATAACTGTGTGCACATGAGCACACAAACACACACACATCATGGTAATTGGCAGTGTGGTCAGGGCTATTATGAGTTAATTACTTTCTTTAACCTGATTCAGTCTCTAGTATAGGCAGAATTAACCACAGAGTATTGTGTGTGTGTGTGTGTGTGTGTGTGTGTGTGTGTGTTTGTGTGTGTTTGTGTGTGTGTGTGTGTGTGTGTGTGTGTGTGTGTGTGTGCCTGCAAGTTATTGGATCGGAGAGTAAAATCTGAGAGCGTTTGCACATCTATGTGTGTATTTTCCCTCGACACAGTAGCATTGACCCCTATTAAAGTGTATTAATAGGCAAGCTAAATGTTCAGCATGAAAATCTAAGAGCTTACAGCCAAGATAATAATCTATTAAGACTGCATGTGTGTATGAGTGTGGATACGTACACACTTGCACAGGCAGGGTTATCTGGGCTAGCTTGAGGCTGAAATGGAGATTTGCTGATCATTTTCCTTCACATTAACTGTAATGCTGTTATACAGACAGAGTTATTCTCTCTATTACCTCCAATATGGCATCCTGGCTTCATAGTATCCCATGAATCATCATGCATTACACCCCAATTTGCACGTTTAACTGCTGAATTTTTACTACAGACAGTGATCAAACCTAAGTGATAGGTTTTTCCATTTGACCTCTACATGAAACAAGACAAACACCCTGTAGGAGCCTGTACCTGACCTTATCAGATCTATCATTTTAAAAAAACATGTCCAACACCTCTTATATTTGGCACACTGGACAGGTTCATTATGTTACTTGACGCTTACAAATTACAAATCTGTCCAAAGCAGGATCAAACAGTGCAGAAAGTCCTGTTCAGTGTCTTGAAGAAATTGCCAGGCCGTAACACATTTTGTGTTAACCATATTGAACTTCTGCAAAATCTTGTCAGTTATAAATCATAGTGTGTGGATTTTGTTTGCACAGCTCTATGGATGGCAATGTCGGTCTGTGGTTGGTCCACCACTTTTGTCCGAACCGAAATATCTGAAATAACTACTGAATGGATTGTTATGACATTCATGGTTCCCAGACTATAAACCCTCATGACTTTGGGGATCCCCTGACTTTTCCTCTAGCGCCATCATGAGGGCGACATTTGTGATTTTGAGTGATATGTCTCAACAACTATTGGATGGATTGGTTCAGACATTCATGTCCCCCTCAGGATGAATTGTAATAACTTTGGTGACTTTTGCTTTAGCGCCATCATCAGGCCAAACTTTCAGTTTGTCCAGTACATGGTTTATGTCCAGATATCTGCAAAACTAATAACATTCCCATCAGCCTCAGCTCTCCATTCTGTTTAGTGCTAATTAGCAAATGTTAGCATGCTAACACGCTAAACTAAGAGAGTGACCATGGTAAACATTATAATTGTTAAATATCAGCATGTTAGCATTGTCATTGTGAGGTCTTGTTGCCATGCTAGCGATAGCATTTTGCCCAAAGCACCGCAGTGCTCAAGTACAGCCTCACAGAGCCGCTAGAATGGCTTTAGATTCTTTGTCTTGTTTAAACAATCAAAGGATTTAAATTTGAATTTTAATAGCTCGGCAAATTCTCCATATTTTATACAAGTACAGCTCAACCCTTTGACTCGTGCATTTCGATCAGAAGAAGAAGTTAGAGCACAGGGTTAGAGTCCGTGTACTGACCCTGAATCACTGCATAGCTCCAGGCTGAATTGGCCTAATAAGCCACTCACCAACAATGTCTTGGATATTCATCAGCGTCTCCACTACTGGGTGAGCCTTGGCCATGACTCTGACAAAATATTTAGACAGATCTTGTTTTACTGCAGAGTTTGCTGATCCGATTCAAAATAAACAACATAATTGGTGTGACGACATCCAAGTATGTTTGATGGTATCACTTGATACAACAGAGAGCAGTCAGGGTGATAGTCACAGCCATTAGGATTAGTGGTTTTGGCAGACATTTTTATTTAGTGGTTTTTAAACTACAATTGGCATGATATTTATGTTAAAAATAGCCACTTATCAGTCTAAAATACTGATCAGGAGAACAGAAGAGACAACCCAACTGTACAGATTGAGGCCCCATAGAATTACCTTATTTAACTGAAATTAAATTGTGTTTATTTTTGTCTGCTTCAGCATACATATCTGCTCTGTAAATCACTTGTCCTTTGTTCTCCTTTGACAAAAAAATCAGAAACCAAAAGGGAGAAATTAATATTTTAAATTTTTTGGTTTCATGATGGTGCCACCTGTTTTTGCATTAATTTGACAGAATAATGTTAGGTCTGGGTGAAATACCTCTCACTTTTAAAGTAATCAAATTATTATGTGTTTTCTCTCAAACATGTTGCAATGTGATGTTTCTCGAAGATATGAAAAGCAACAAGCACTCACATGGAGGTGGTGACTGTGGACAAACTTAATGAATATAATAACCTTTGTCTCTGTAAGAAGGGTATTTGGATTTAGTAGTTGTCTTACAGCCTTGTTGCATCACTTGTTTGTTTACTACTGTAATTTTCACCCTCAGTGTTTTTATTTATGCTGTTACCACTTAACCTGCCAGATGAATACATATTCTTACCTCATCAGAAAGTCTGTTTTCACAGTTTTGTGAAAGAGTTGTTTACACACACACACACACACACACACACACACACACACACACACACATATATACTGTATGTATATATATATATATGTATATATATATATATATATATATATATATACACGTATAGCTGGCCAAAGACAAACACATTTTATCTGTACATTTCCAGGCGCATTTATGCAGAATTTAAACTGGTTTTGACACTGTCTAGTGGGGTTTTTTGCCTGTAAATCCGGTGTTCTCTTATTTTGTTGAAACAGAATCTCGGTGTTAAACCACAATCAATGTGTAAAGGTAAAGGTAAAGAGTTAAAAACAAACAATCTGCAAAAAAAGTACTGACAGGTGATGATTCTGAGGACAGACAGATAAGACAGACAGGATGGACAGCTACAGTATCTGAAATCTTCACAAATCATTAATAACATTGTGAATAAAACACCACAAATTAAGTAGCAAGCATGTTAAGCCTGTATGTTTAAGACACTTTTTTTCCCGTTTTGCAGTTTTGACCGAGTCAGCAGCATCTGAGCCTGATGCAGGTTTAAATATCATCAATCATATGGATCCTGTAGTTTATCCAGCTGCAATGTTATTTCCATGCAAGTTTCAGATTTAATTACAGAAAATGTGATGTCAGTTGTTTATTCTAAACATTAATATGAGCACATTAGCTGTCACGTGCATACACGTATCCTGGGCAGCCCCCCCCTGCTGAAAATACCTTCCCACACACATGCTATAAATAATATTTGTGTCCTTCACTATACTCACTAGTGCTAAATATTAACTACTGAACATAAATATCATTCTAAAGTTAAAAAATAATCCATTCATCTTTCCTCCAGTCTCACTATATACTGCTGAGGTTAGAGGTTCGTTTTTCACAGGAGACACTGGTATTAAAAAGTAATCAGAATGTAAAACACGTTTTATATTTCCACTAAATGTTCATGTGGTTTTTTGATATGTCACTTTAGTTTCAGGGTCTTTTCTGCAACTTAAAAGGGAAAATTGCAAACTTAAGGTTGGCTTAAGATAAAGACATAGATAGAAGATGTAATTTTTAGACATTTAGGTGAGGAAACAAAGAATTTAAATACTTGAACTAAAGTTCAAGGCAGCTTTATTTTAGAAACTGTGACGAACTTGTAAAGCAGTGAGTGCTGTACAGAGAATATGGGATACTAATCCTGGTAATAAAAAAGTGCAATCAAAACAAAAGTAGACCAAGCATGTACAACTCCACAAAAACAGGGAAGGGGGTATGTGCATGTGTATGTGTGAGTGTATTTTTATTTTCTTTCCTTTTGAGCTGAACATCTTTATCTGTTCCCCTGGTGGCGATGGAGACACATTGTTGCCAAGTGATCGCTCAGGCCCCCTCCACCTCCCTAATCTGCAATATGTTCAGTTTGGCATGTCTGCTAATATTTCATACCTCTGGGGTACCTCAAAGACACACACACACACACACACACACACACACACACAGATTTGCAATGTGCTCCATTTGGCAGATTGCCTCATAATTGGTACCTTTTGTACTTGTCCACTTGTGCACAAACACACGCAGACACACATTAGCATTTCATTTCATTCATAAAATATCCTCAAACTGTAAAAAAGTCCAAACCCTAAGTAAAGTAAAGTAAACCCTTTCTTTTAACTTCAAAACCTTAATTCTAGTACAACTCCTTTATTTTGAAAGAAGCAAATTTGTCTCATTCTTTCTATTATTGTGAGGACATTTGGTCTCTATTGGAGAAAGAGAAGATCACACACACACACACACACACACATATATTGGCAGTCAGCTGTGTGTGTGTGTGTGTGTGTGTGTGTGTGTGTGTGAGCCAGACAGAGACAGACAGGTGTAGTATACCATATGTTGACGTGGTTAAAAGGTCAGCCCTCTTGTGGTCTCATTATAGTATCCAGGTAGATTTTCGAGTCTCACTGTTGCAGGTTGAAAAGCCAAGTCCCTCACACTGTCATTTCACTCACACATTATTTATATCAGAGCGTTTCTCAGCAGGTTGCATATCTGGAGATTTTTCTGCTGCCGCTCTCTATTCATTGAAGGCAGACTTTTTGTTTTAAAAGAGACAGACAGACAGACTGGGGAAGAGAGAGATTGCATTATGACAAGCAGAGGAGGAACAGACTGTGTGCGTGTTGTATCTTTCAATGACAGGATCTATAAAGCGGTCTCTCCCCACTGAGTCAGCATGTCTGAACACACACACACACACACACACTGTATATTAGGTTAATAATGCACATACCTACAAACACACATTCACAAGACATGACTCAGGTTGTTTGTCTAAAATTAATGTAATATCTATCTATAACAAAACAAAATGTATTTTCAAAACAAATTATATTACTCTTATCGGGAAGCAATAAACTGGAAAATAGATGAATTTATGTGCCTGACAGGAACTGCCTGGCTCCCATCAACTGAGTTTAGTCTGGCAGAGGTTAGCTGTGTTATGGTGCAGTTTGGTTCGGATCTTCATCGACTGGCCAAACCAAACCAGCCAACAGCAGGATTTTGGAAATAATGAGCACAAGCAGCCGACAACAGTCAGACCACTGACAGTTTACTTTCTCCAGAAACACATTTTAATATCCCAGAAGGCAGACAGGCAGTGAAAATATATCATGTGTTTAATCATACCTGAAAACACATAGAAGACAGTGTTTGATCAGTTTGATCAATTTGATCAGCTTAATATTACAATACTCAGATGTGGTATAAATAAGATGTGACATCATTTTATCTACAAACTAGGAAAAGGAAGAACAGAGAATGACCATTATCTGCTAGGTTGTGGTCAGCTTTGGCCAGATTGCGGATGAGTTTGGCTCAGTCACACTCCAGCCAGGTTTGGCCTGGCTGTAAAGACAATAGAGACGCTGGTTGTGAGCCAGTAGCTCAAAAGACCGTGTCTCTGTGCCACTGGTATTTTAGGCCATGGCAAAGTTTTAGCTCCTCTCCCAGCCAGTAAAGTCAAGTCAAACTTTGTGTTGGCACATTCACAAGTAAACTCATTTGTGTAAAAGGTAAGAAACGGAGAGAGAGCCTGAAACCCACAACACGTTGGTAGTATTTTTGGAAATAGGCAAGAACCTCAGTATCAGATGTAAAAAACAGATAGTGTATGCAATGGGATAAACAATGTGGGTTTTTAAAGCCAAGTATTTTTGCACTGTAGCTGCAAATACTGTTTTCTTTATTTGACTATTTTTATGCCAAGGAATGTATCCAAGGGGGAAAAAAAACACCCTGGCCAATAAAACTCACCAGTGAAACACAGACAAACTGTAATACTAATCTGACCTTTACATGCTACTTATTATCCAATATAAGCAAAGGTCTTCCAGTAAAAAACTAGTATAAAATTGACCAGTTTTGCAATATGCCATCAATCAAATGGCATCATATCTATTGTATCAAAGAATGTACTGATGGAGGTAAATCACATTTTTTAATAAAACATCAGTATCTGCCGCACATATTGGTCTAACACAGAAATTTTCAAAGAGGGAGGCAAGCCTCCCCAGGGGGGCACCTAACAGTCTCAGTGGAGGCTCAGTGAATGGAAGAGAAAAAATATTATATTAGTTATCAAAAGGAGATCACATAGAACATCCTAAATGTGTGTGATTTGGTTAAAGAGGTAGTTCAGAGATACAGTAGTTTTGGGGGAATTGTACTGTTTTTCCAACTTTCCCAGAGTCAGAAGCTAATAAATGCCTCAGGACAGACCTTTTTTATGTATTTGTTGTGGTCTGAAATTGTGTCAAACAGCAATATTAGGCTATCTTGGCTCAATTGTTGAGTGTTTATGGGATCTAATAACATAATCTTGATCACATAGGCATCTAGGAATTGAGCGAAACTAGCAAGTAAACTAAGAGAGGGTGAGGGGGCCTTTATCCAAGCTCTGTCTGAGGGCAGGCCCACAGTCTCAGACTATGAAAACCCCTGGTCTAACACAAACACACATGGACATATGTATAACCATCTTTTTGACAACAGTAAAAATTGTTAGCAGGTTGTAAGAACAGTATTATTTATAGGTATTTTGGGGATATTTGATGTACTGTTAATATTGTCCACCATGTCTATTGTCCATGTTAATATGTTGCCATAACTTGAATGATAGGCTCAGCTTAAAGTGATAAAAGGAACATATATTTTAATGTCCTGCAATTATAGCTCTCATATTATAATCTGTGTCTTTACAGTCCAAATGTCATCAAAATCTGGTTGAATTTAATATTCAGACATAAAAACGATATATTGAATTGCAGCATAGCAGCGGGTGGAAAATGTTGTCACAGGAGGGTTCAGTGATGAGGATTAGGTCACAGTCATCAGCAACTGGCCAACAGGAAATCATAGGATTAGTACTGCAGAAATATATCAACCTGGTGACCCAAAACTGTCTGCAAGCTCTAAAAATACAAAACCATGAATTTTTGTTAAAGGCACAATCTGAGCTCTAATTGCAAACATGTAAACCTGCAATAACTCCCAAACTGACTGTAAGGAGTTAAAACAGAAATATTGTGTTTTCAGATAGTGTTAACACCATACCTGTCATTTATGTGGTCAGAAACTGCTGGGCTTTTGAACATGCATCAGTTAATCACAGTCTGTTTTGAAATCAATACAGTTTTATTTATATAGCGCCATATCATAACAAAGTTATCTCAGGGCACTTTCATATAGAGCAGGTCTAGACCGTAAATCACATCACTCAAGATGTAATTGCACTTCTTAAAGACAGTCGCATACAGTTATATATCAGGGAAATGTTAGTTGGAAAAACAAGAACTTTGTACCATACCTTTGGTAATAACACACTTACTGTTGTCTAATTCTATGAAAATACTCAAGTTTTCATTTGATTTCCATTTGATATTTGGGACAGTTATTACTAAACTAGTTAAATGTGGAGTATGGAGTCAGAGTAAAGCTTCATTAAGCTTGTTGTAGAGAGAGTTGTCTTGCTTGAGGCCTGCTGGCTGGTGAACTCAGTGCAGCAGCCTTGAGGGCAGGAGACACAAAGCCTGAACACACAGTCCTGGTCATCTTGCTAAGTACCAGCATCGCTGTCAGACATCACGATCACCTCCAGACGTCTCGTCCTGGAGCTTTGGAACAGCAGTGGGACTGAGCCTCGGAGGTAAGGCTGAGTTTAGAGCTGATCCACTGTGGGGAGGTTGTAGATGCTGCTGGGATGTTGGAATGATCAACGTACAGCTGTCACTTCATTTCCTCAACATCATCATCATCATCGCTGTTCACCAGAGCGTGAGGAAAACATGGAGCTTGATACAAAGCCATCTTTAGTCCTTCTCTTGCTGGGTACCAGTGTCTTTCTCTGAAGTCATTTAAGACCACCACATCATGCTGAGAATTGGTACCTTTGGGACAGTTGATGGAACTTGATATAAAGCCGAAACACACAGTCCTGCTTTTCTTATCGGATATCAGCTTGTCTCTCTTAGTGTGAAGACACACTGAATGTGGTACAACAAAGGCAACGCATTTCGGACAAAGAAAAAGTGAAGCAGTGGTTGGCAGGAACATTGTTTGGGATTCTTCTGTATAACGTTTGACTCTAACGTTACAGGAACAAACAAAAACGAAGTGCTGCTTGGCACGAAGTCACATAATTTGTTGGAGAAAGTTGCCATCGATGTATTGTCGATGAATGTCGAGTTCCAAGATGGTGCCCAATTCATTCCACTGGAAGTTGCTCACCATTTGGTTTTTCAGGCTTCCTTGGGCTTCCTCGTTTTAGGGCCTATACAGACTATCTATTGAGACTTTTTATTGAACCTATTGGCTCAACTTCTGATGCTACAAAGAGTAATTTCAGGTGTGTGTGACATTAGGTCAGGTCAGCGTCATGTGACCTGTAATCCCAACTGTGGGCTCTACGCCAAAATTGCCTCACCACCGAGCATTGTTCCTGGGACGTAGACCTCCAAAAACTATTAAAAACCCATCACTGAGCTACATTGTTACACTGGGTGACATGTTCCTTCATTACGACAAACATTAGCACTGTAGTTTAGTTTGACTAAAAACATTCACCATCCTGCTGTCAAAAATATTCACTAGCACACCAAATCCACGGCTGAAAATAGTCCCCAACAAATGCACTATAATTTTATGTTTGAGTAACGTTTGTTAAAAATGACAGTGCCGTACTGTTTAAGGAAATGATTTAGCCTTTTTTAAAAACAGATGTATTTGAGAACTATTTTTAAAGATGTACAGTATATTTTCAGTTGGAACCAATGAGCTGAGAGCCGAGGACAGGGTAACAATAACAAAAAAATAGAATGTTGCCATCCTTATCCTTTTAACAACACAGACTATTGTCATACCTCCCTCTCTCTTTCCTGGCATCTCAAACTGTTAAAGTAATCTGATGAATCAGTAATGTAATTGAAATGGGTATGGCTATGATAAGTCTATGATATCCAGACATCCATGTCATTCAGAAAACTGGATCAGTGTGATGGAATGAAATTAAATGGATGTGGATGTTACATCACCTTAAAGCATTTCATTAAAACGCTTTCATAATATCTGTCTGAGGCAAGACACAGACAGTCTTTTCTTATAACTACTGTCTTCCTGTAGCTTCTTTCTCTCTCCCTGTATTTCTTTCTCTGAGCACACAAATAAGTGAATATGAAACAGACATCATTATGTTTTCCAGTCTTTTACAAACACAAATACGACACCCCTCGGCTAAGCAATGAATATTTTTTCAGTGTGTTTTACACTCCCCATATGCAAGGACACACACACATGCTGCAGGCACAGAAATTCATACTGCACACGCACACCATTCAATTACATTATGAAGAGTAGTCTTAGCATAGTCATCAGTTTCTCACTTTCTCTGTACTGATTCTTCAATATTGTTTTAGAGACATTATTTAGATTTTTTTTTTACATTTTCATGAACTAAAAAACTTCTCTTTGAGTCTGTCTCAGCACTTTTTTCAAAAATAAGACTCTTGCTTTCAAAGACTCAGCTCATGCTTCCTTCAAGGCTCTAAATCTTGTGGGACGTTGTGGGAGGATCTGCCATGTAATGGCACAAAGGTTAGCCAATGTCTTAAAATGCTTTGTATTCTATATAGGTCTCCCTTTTCCCCATTTTAAGACAGATATAAAGAGGTGTGTGAGATAGAGACCATTTCACACATTTTGGAATCTATCAGCACTCCTCTGAGTTTTCATCCAGCATCATCATCAGATCAAAATTTTAATGTGTCCAATATTTTGGTTTATGACCAAATACCTGCCAAACTAATGACACTCCCATTAGCCTCAGCTGAACTTTGTGTTCAGTGCTAATTAGCAAATGTTAGCATGCTAACACACAAACTAAGATGGTGAACATGGTAAACATTATACCTGCTAAACATCAACATGTTAGCATTGTCATTGTGAGAATGTTAGCATGCTGATGTTAGCATTTAGCTCAAAGCACAGCTGTGCCTTACAGAGCCGCTAGCATGGCTGTAGACACTTGTTTTAATTGATGATCGTAACAATTTTGTCCACAGTCATATCGGGGATTATTTAGTAACAGGTCCAAAATTCTTACAGGCTTACACTCAGTAGTACTCATGTAGCCAAATACGGTTTTTGGACCGTGTTTCTTACAATGTCAGCCAAAGCACCACCCATAACCCTGAACATGATTAAGCCTTAAGCTTAAGGCAAGGTCATTTCCTAAAACAGCTGGGCATTGTAGTGT
Organism: Macquaria ambigua; assembly: GCA_008360985.2. NCBI lineage: Eukaryota > Metazoa > Chordata > Actinopteri > Centrarchiformes > Percichthyidae > Macquaria > Macquaria ambigua. The sequence continues at coordinate 22,355 of VMKM01001601.1, read as the reverse complement.
TTAGCAAATAATGCATTTGTTGGGATCTATTCTCATCTGCGAATCAATACGTTTGGTGGGCTGATGAGTATTACCGGCAGATGGATAGTGTCAACTCAAAATGTGCTCATGTTTAAGGTAATGAAGGAACGTGTGACTCAGTGTTGCTCACTAAGGTGTTTTTAATAGTTTTTGGACAACAATGGAGCGCTAGAGGAATAACACAGAGGAATAAGATACATCAGGCTTTGGATATACACACATTTCTTTTTAGTAGAATCAATTCATTGTTGGTTTTCGTCTTTTCGGGGGATTTATTGACTATAACAAAAATATAGAATACTTCCAGCCGTATCCCTTTTATAGTTGGTGCTGGCTGGATATAAAATCTCATTTGACAATAACAGCTGAGTCCACCCACACTTCATTATCAGCAGAGCAGAGAACTGTTTTTTTTTTTGCATTTGAATGGATGTATTTCCACCCTCAGCTGTTTGCAGTTAATGTGGTCATTGAAGACATTAGTGACATGAAATGCTCAACTTACGTGTTAAGGATGGTAGGTTTGTCTATTATTTTCTATAACATGTAACATCTTTTAAAGTTTGAGCCTCATTTCCAGCTAAAATGGACTCTTGCTCAAAGTAGCATGACGATGATGAGAATAATCCACTAATATTACATTATTTTCTGTCAGTTACTGCCTGTCAAGACACATATTGATACGCACGTACATTCACAGTGATGGGAGAGAGAAAATATTCGGAGAGGGACACAGCTCACTTTATCTCCACACACACACAAAGTTACACACACATTCACTCACACTTCACACTTCACACAGGTATGCAGATACACACATGTCCAAACAGTGCAGACCAGAAGACTTCATAGTTTATACCTGCACATATTTATATTTGACAGCTTACCTCGCCTCCCTCTGCTCAGGTTCAGAGGTCTGTTTGCGCTTCTTGAAAATAATTCAAAAACAAATTAGCCTGCCACTTCTAGTCAACAACACAGACACATGGATTCCTACAAGCCTACACTGCCCGGAGTTGACTTGTAAAATGGTAAATCCTGACATCATGAGAGAGATGGGGCCTTTTTTTTAAAATTGTCTGTTCAGCCATCTCTACTTGTATGAGCTGCTGTCCTCTATTTATTGGAAATGGAGAGTAGCAAATTCTTTGTTTCAGAAAGTTGTCAAACATACAGTGTCACGTGAGTTACATTGCACTCTAAAAATATTGCAACCCTGTTTCATAGTAACTATGTTTATAAAGGACTTATTTGTTTTGTACCAAATGTGTTTTGCAGGAAATGTCATTTCTGCATGGATTTTGTTGACTGGCAAGGTTTTGAACTAACTACATCGTCAGTGATTACAGATGTCTGAACTGAACTCAACCGTTGATTGACCTGTGATTTCCACCTCTAATAGGGAGGGTGGTCAGGGTAAATAGTAGGAGTTCAAATGTAGCAACAAAAGCACTTTGGTTAGGTTTAGGGAAAGATCATGGTCTCAGTTAAATCTCTTATGTTTTGAAGTTTTTCAATATTTAACCAAGAGCACAATCTTTCCCTAAGCTTAACCAAGTGCTGTGATTTGCCTAAACATAACCAAAAAACATTAATCATGCTTTAGTTACTATGACGAGATATTGTAGTTCAATAGTGAATATTGTCAGGGAAACAAATGAAATATGTTCTCAGTGAATGTTTTGCAGATACTTTCAGTATGAACATTCTGCGACTTTGCAGATACGATTAGTAATGTTTCATCATTATGTTGACAAAAACGCAATTCAGGCGGCATTACTGTATGTTTCTCCCTAAACGTATTTGCTACTGCAAATTAGTAGTATATGTAGGTAATTTCCAGGAGACAGGGTTAACTATTAAATGTGGTGGCTAAAGATGATGGTGATGGTAACGACTGAATTTAGTGTTCCGCATTTTTTTATGATTTTATATGGATAAGGTCAATAATATAAAGAAATTATGAGAGTGATTCTAATATCATGCCTATGACCACACGTGGTACCTCTCTCTCTCTCTCTCTCTCTCTCTCTCTCGGTTGACTGCTGCGTTTCCTTTTTGGTCAAGCAAAGTTGGCAGTTTATTAAAGTAAGAAAGAAGAAATGGATAGAGGACAGACGTGTGATTGTTAATTAGTTTTCAAGAGCCTAGTTTGAGCATGAGTATTGTTAGATTATAAATATTATATCAAAATGGTGGATTTGACTCTAATTCAAAAGCATCTGAGGACCAATTAATTTAAGGGATATGAACAAACTATATGACTACATGACTAAAATTACACACACACCTATAATGAAAGACACATTTCAAATTGTTAGAGAAAACAGAATATGTTGAGCAGCAGATATTAGCCTTTGTTTTATTCGACAGTGCATAGAGACAAGAAAGGTGTAATGTAACAAGCAATAAAGCCTCCAGGTCAAAACCCAAGAAGCAACACGGTATCCACTCATTGTGGAGTCTGTGCACAACACTGCTCTGAATATTTCATACACCACTTTTTGTACCTGTGTAAGCACTTCTGGAGATGTGTCTCTGAGTATGTGTGACTCATCTGCAGTATGATATGATGAAAACCATGAGGACCAGACTTCACCCTCCAGAAGCATCTTTCGAAGTCTCTTTTGTCTTTTTTTTCACTTTGTAAACACTGAGAGCTGACACTATTTTCCAGTTGTAAAGATGTTCTATATTCTATGACCCTTAGACCGAGCCAAACCATTGGAAAAACGAGGTAAAATCAAGTCCAGTAAATGGGTAGTTGGGTAGTGATGGAGAACTTATGTGTCACTCAAAACTAAGAAAAACAGGAAGAGACTAGCACGCACACACACACACAACCTAAAACACACACATACACACACACACACAAAGTCGTACAACCCACAGGGATGTGGAGCATCTGACAAGTGTGTTAAATTCTTTTAATACAGATTCAGTTTTATTGAATTTTCACAGTGAAATACAGCAAACTCCACAGTCCAAACCCAGTAAAAAAAACAGGAAGGCCCAAGGTGGCTTCAAAAACACATCAGTGCAAAAAAACAACAACTTTGCATCATTTCTCAACCCTCCAGGAACCTTGCATTGAAGCTGACAGTGACATGATGACTGATGAAACAACAGAACCCCAACCTGCTAAAAGTCATTTTGAACCCCACAAATCTTAGACAAACTGTAAGATTAAATGGACATGACTGGTTTCCTGTTGGGAGATGGTGCTGCTTTATGTGACAGGATGGTTTGTTTTGAAAATAAAGAAGTCTGTCTCTTTCTTTGTCTAGCATTCCTGCTCATTTTAGATGTCACCACAACATGTAAGCCATGACCTCTTTACTTGTCAGCATGGTGACTTTAACCTGTATCAATCTGTTGTACAGATGTGCGTGTGTTTTTAGCATTGGGTCCAAACCACCTAAGCCTGTTTGTTGGTACTGCAGTGCCGATTTAAATCTGTATACACACAAATACACATCTTTTAATGAAATGTACCCAGACATCAACAGCAGTAAACACAGCTAGAGCCACTTGGACAGAGTTCAAACCCCCTCTGTACCAAGGCGTGGATTTTCAGCAGATGGGCACAGCAGCAGGGTGTGTGTGTGTGTGTGTGTGTGTGTGTGTGTGTGTGTACATGGATCTATATATGTGTGTGTGTGTGTGTGTGTGTGTGTGTATACATTTGTTGGGGTCCCTCAGTGCTCTTCACAAAATGACCTCAGGAGTTGTGGGAGCAGACATTTTGGAGCCTTGCCAGCCTAACAGCTCTCTATACATACATTACGGTATCACTCCAAAACCCATTCGGAGCTTGTAATGTATCACTGGGGAAAACTCTGTCTGAGTTTGCACCCTTTGAGAGCCTTTAAAGTACTTTCAAAACTTTCAAAGCTCTAACTCAAACTAAATAAATGTAACATGCGGCCAGGTACATTAACAAAGAAAAAAAGTGAAGTACATTCATCATCTTGACTGAACATTGATGTACCTTTTCTTTTAAAACAGACAACTTTAATGTCATCTTAAGGTAAATACAAAGAAAGAAATTTTATATGGGGTGACAGCAGGTATTTCTAAAGGTGTGTTGAGACTGAAAAGACAAAAATTCGCTCTGTCTCAAACTTTAGGCAAAGATGAATCTACGCAACTTTTAAACTTTTTAAAACTTGAGCAAAAAATGTGCACCTTTCTTTATAACTCCAATTCATGAATGTATAGAGACAAGAGGAAAAGGGAAGAAACTGGAAGAAAATAAGAAAGAACTGGAATTCCTGGAGTCCAAAGCTATGTCTCATATCGTGTACTTCCATACCTACACTTAATATTTTGAGTGCATAAGTGCGTTCACACTGACAAGTATGTCAAAATGCAGTGTACTATGAGTACCCGGATGGTGTATACAAAATGGTCAGAAAGTTGAGTGTGGAACGCTGCACACTTCTCACCCTCAATGGTCGCCATCTTGGCTACGTAGCGGAAGGGGAGGAACCACCAACATATAATTAAAATGGAGGCCACGGTTGCAATTGTTACGGCTAAAAGTAAAAGCATGTTCATTTGTCATTCATTTTTAATATAATTGAATTGTAGTTAAGTGAGCAAACGAGCTGGCAGTTATTTCGGCATGCGGCAATCGCGGTAAAATGTTGGCGATAATGCTCCACCCGGTTATAATCCGCCATTAAAAAGAAGAAGAAGACGCGGTCAATGGTTGCGATCGTCATTTCCGGTAAGCGCACAACAGCAGTATTCGATTTGAGATGACACTACCCTGTCAAAATTAATTAATTAGTGTACACAGTATACTGCATGTAAGTGTACTAACGGAAGTACGCGATTTGAGACACAGCACAAGTTTTCATACAAACAGCACAGGCAGACTCCACACACACACAGTTGGTGCATACATTGCTAGCTAGCTGAAGCTAAAGTAAAGTTGGCACGTTTGCTGTTTGTGGCGAATAAACAGACTTTACAAGTAACCCATGCAGCGGTCAAATTTGTGGGATTTTAGCAAGATAAAAATCTTTGTTCGCTTTGTGTTCAGAGAACACCTTAAGAGTTGATGGAGGTTTGGAGAAATATTTCAAAACATCCAAAGTTTTCATCACTATATGTTTTTAAAGCTGCACTCATCAATATTTTCAAATTAACAGCTGAAAAAATTATGTGTTGTGAAAGATGCTGATTGTGACAGCTCATTTGTTTTGGTTTTACAGCCTGCAACTTTGCAGCAGCAGCTGTTTTCAGCAAAAAGCTCTGATAAACTTACTGTACACTACCTGTATAGCACTAAACACTGCAGACAGACAAAGTTAGCGATTAGCTGGTGAACATAGCGGAAAGCATGTCTGCATTACTAAAACAGATTTAGTGGGTGTTTATGGTCCAAAATCCAGCTTTTACATTGAAATCAATATGTCTTCATCCCCATTGTTGATTTTCCTGATGAATATGTATGACATCACAATGTGTCCTTTCTCACTTTCCTTCGTGTGTATGTGTGTGTGTACTTGTACAGCTATCTTTGTGAGAACCAATCTGAGTTGTAGACCTTGGGAGTGAGGGCATTTTTGGAAAGTGAGGACATTTTGGCTGGTCCTCACTTTCAGACACACCTTCAAAGGGCTGTTTGAGGGTCCTCACAAGGTCCTCACAAGTATAGAACTACATGGTTGTGTGTGTGTGTGTGTGTGTGTGGGTGTGTGTGTGTGTGTGTGCTCATATTTCCTGATGACAGATGAATACAACATTGACCAGCAAGAGTATTAAATGGAATGGATGTCAGAGACATGTTTCTCATTAAAACATAAAAGTTTTGAATAATTACCCACCATGCATCACAGCAAGGTTGATACTGGGCCAAGGGGACAGAATCCATCGATCAGGAAGTGTGTGTGTGTGTGTGTTACTCTATTTGTCGCTCTACATGCGTGTTTGTGTCAGTGATATGCTTACCTTGTTCTTTGGCAGCCACCTCTATCCTCATTAGGTTTCTGGCTGCGTGTGTGTGTGTGTGTGTGTGTTAGACTGAAGGAGTATGGATTCTGCTGTTATCTCCCAATTTGCCAAGGTGCTTGTTTCAGGCAGTCACTGGAAACACTGAAAATTTGTGAACCAAACTTCAGGAAGAGGTTATTGAAATAATGTCACTTTCGTTAAAGCCACAAATTGCAGCAGATTGCAACAACATGCTTCATGAGCCACCACGAGTGAGCATTTACAGCAAGTTTACATCGAGTTTGTTTTCACTTGAAAGATAAAAATTAAATTAATTGAGAGGTGTGGGGGAGAGACAGAGATGTTTTCCTATAATTCATCCAAAGACAAGCTCTCTCAGGAAATTAGGTGATATTTAATTCAGAAAATTCACAGACTAATGATGGAAGATGAAGGTGTATGTGCACATGATGAGGGTGGTATGTAAATGTACAGTTTAATGACTGAGCATGACCTCGCTACTGACAGAAAGTGCATGTGTGTGCGCACATGAGAGAGAGACTTTGTCACTGTCTAGACCCTGCTCAATCATTTTCAATGTTCATTTACTCTCTCTCTCTTTCCGTCCCTGTTAATGTCTACGTATATAAATGAAAAATGTGTTAATGATTGAATATGGCCTAGACAGTGACAGTGTATTGACTGATGACGGAACGAACAAGCTCATTATTAAAGGTCTTATCAACTCTCAGCAGACGCGGTTACACACACACACACACACACACAGACCTCACGTCTTGCTCAATGTCATATATGCATTTGTCATCATAATCAACATTTTGGCCCTAACTCACCTTTTTTAAAAGTTATACAAGGATCTTTGTAGGTCAAGGTTACCTTAAGTACCAAAAACTCACACACTGTTCCTTTGTGTAGATATGAACATATCTGTATGAAATCTGGCACATGCTGTAAATGGTCATAGTGGTACAGTAGTACTAAAACTAGTTTGAGTGGCTACAATTATACTATAGCAGTATAACCGAGCTAGTAGTGCTAATGACAGTAAAATGGTGGTAGCTATGAAGATGATAGTCATTGTAGAAGCAATCTCGGAATCCATCGGCTATCATTTGACAATGATTTAGGCCCTGGGGGCAACGGCCAATGTTTCGAGGCTTCCGGTGTGGCAAGCAGATATCCAGATAACGGATATCTGGGCCAAGACTTCCTCTTCCGTGCGCCAGTCATTGTAGTACAGTCCAATTAGCAATCTTGGAACCCATCGCCTGACGACAATTTGAATCCAAAAAAGCTAATAAAAAGCTAATCTCAAGGGTTCCGAGATTGATAAAAAGCTAAATCGTCATCAGACGATAGCTGAAGGGTTCCGAAGGTTGCATTTCAGCCAATGCGTTCCGCCTCTTTTGCTCTCCACACGGACTGTTTACCTGCATGAAACCAAAGCCCGCTCAAACGTGATTGGTCAATACTGCTCAGACTACAAAGGAATACAAACGGAAACCAGAACGCTTCTGATACCAGAATCTTGTCCCTTGCCTACAGATTCTGCATTCATATGCAGATACAGTATCTCTTTGTAGAGATTATTGTAAAAGTGCTCATGGTCTTTTCAGCAGTTTTAGTACTACTACTGTAGATGTTGTGATAGTGAAAAGTACACACTCATGCCTGGCAGCACAATAGCACATTGAGTCATTGACTCAGCTGCAGTAATTATCATTCAAATATTTTTATTTTATTGAAATTTCAGAATATAAATCAGCAAGGAAACTGTTCTGACACATTCACTTATCACAACATTACAAACATACCAGCCTACATCCTTCTCATAGATAAATACCGTTTAATATCTAGGGAAAATCAAAGAAAAGACCGACACAAAGGAAAGAAAGAAAGAAAGAAAAATTGCCACATCTTATAAAGCGTTCTGGTTGAGCCTTACATTAGAGACAAAACTACTTTCTCTAAAAAGGTCAGTTTCATACATTGGACTCACCTAGATAATTGCAGCATCATCGCTAAAGAGAAGTCTAACAGGGCAAGAAACATGAGCAGTCAGACAGGTTGTACGCGAGACAACAGTTTAGCCAGATAATCTAAACCTCTTTATTTAGAAGTAAAACAAAAGCTAGAACAACTGAAATGTCAGTAATAGTCAAATAATCAGTCAAAGTTGAACCAGGAAGCCGGTCTATTAACTGTGATGGATATCTGCAACAGAGAGTTTGGTTCATAATTAAATTTTTCGACTTTACGTTTCTGTTCCAAATAGATGTTCCTAACCTGGGCTAACTGATAGTATTCTTTCCACATATGTAATGAGATGAGATATGTAACTTACCATGGCGGTAACAGGGCTGGTATAATTAATGACTAATTGATTATTTGTATTTACTACTCTGTGTGACAGGACACATTCCGAGACTGACTGTTTATTGCTTGCGTCTGTTAGATGACAGTAATTCAAGAAAGTATTTAAAAGTTGATGCGTTTCTTGCCACTTCAGTGTCTTGACAGTTATTCCACCTGCTCAATGTGAGCCTTTGAGAGAGAGAGAGCACTATAGCCTACAGATAGCAGAAAGATAATTAGCTAAATCTCCACGGGTGGTTGAGCTGCCCTCAGCCCCAACACTGGAAATAGTGTGTGTTCCCATCCATGCTGTCGGTGGGACCAGCGGCAGTTAGGTAAGAGTCCCTTAACTGATTTAAATCAACTAATTAGAATCACTAACTATACAATCACACACACACACACACACACGCTGAGGTGGTGGTGACTCAAAGATGGAGTGGTTGCAGTGCCAGCTGAACTTCTCAAGAATGTAGTTGGTGCAGACTGTATGTATCTGCAGTACAGTATACTCTGCTTATTGTCTGGATTTCCTCGTTTTCTACTCGGGTTCTTCTTTTTCATTCATTTCTCTTTTCCCTGCTCTCACAGTTTTCTGGTGTCATTTTATATCTGCCTGTGGGGGAATTCAGCTCGTGACATGGAGAGAGATCTCTGGGGTCACAGCCAAATGGGTTTTTCATTGTAACCGTCTGAAGAGCATTTTACCCTTGCTATTGAGACTCATCAGCAGGCTTGGACTGCAATTTCTGTCTGATGAAATTAGATTTTAAATAATAGGGGCCCATTTCATATTTCTGTTGCAGAAGCTTTTCATTGTGATGGCGTTATATTTATTATATTCATGTGTTGATGAAAATGAAAGAGAAGCTACATTCGAAGTCTCCCAAGTAGCAAGTTCTTCTGCCATTTACAGTAGTCATATTCTTTTTTTTAAATCCATTTTAACAATCTTCTGAGGAAAACTGACAGATTTAGATATGTAATTTAAATCAAACCAATAAGTCTAAGAGCTGCAACACTTTTAGTTTCTGAAGTTTAAGATACACCAAAGACAGTAATCTACCAGAGACACAGAAATGCGTCCAGAACACTGCTTTGATAGCAGTGAAAACTCAGGAATGTTGCCAAAACTGTCTAGAGACATGAGAAAATAAGTCTTGTGAATCCTTTTTCTCCTAATATAAAGAATATCTAGAAGAAAGGCAACAAGAACAACCATTGTCATCCTCCTTCTGCTTGATTTATACTTTCATTATATTTATTCTCTGCTAAAATACCTCAGCTTTAACAAACCAAATACATAACCAGGTGATATTTTGTGTACAAGACCTTGTAATATGATATTATATTGTGATGTTACAACCTATCAAAACATTCGAAAGTGCTAGCCTGTGCGCTTTAGCCAGTTAAATTTGTTCACCTGGTACCTGTCACATCCAAGCTCATCAAGTGTTGTTCTTCTTCCTCTGCAGCCTCCTCCCCTCCCTACAGAGCCCTTCATCTTTAATTTATGTCTTTAATCATTCAGCTCTATGTGCGGAGTTAAGGGAGAGCGCTTGTTTCCTCCATCAGGGTGTCCCTCCAGTGTGGCACTGCTCCGGAGCAGATGGTATCAGTGATAATGATCTACAATGCATACGCCTGTGTGTGTGTGTGTGTGTGTGTGTGTGTGTGTGTGTGTGTGTGTGTGTGTGTTTGTGTGTGTGTGTGTGTGTGAAAAGAGAGAGGTGTATTTTGGTTTAATGTTTCCCCCACCTCGGCACTTGCACCAGGGTCACATTAAAGCCCATCGATCTCACACACACTTGCTTCACACAGTGTGTCCCACCCTCAGCTCTTACTCTCTCCGAAGAGTTGTCGTAGCATCAGAAATAGGCCTATGTATATTTCACACAACACCAGATCATCATAATGACATTACCATAAAGATGGACTTGCATCATCTCTGCTATGACTCAGCTTTCTGTTTTCAAGAGGCTTTTTTTTTTTTTTCACCACTTAACATTTTCAAAATAGAAATTACATCCAAGAATGTTTGTGTCAAGACTGCTTTGTAATAGCATTTAAAGGAGTACACCATCTTTTAGGAGGATCAGGACCTTAAATATGAAGAAATAAAAGTATTTTTCCTTGAAAAGGGTGATAGATGGGTGTGACAGCAGATGAAATACCCCCCTCAAAGGTTATTCCCCACTTGGCATTGAACATATTGAGCCTGAAGCTCCGTGTGGAGCCGGGATGTGTTGTTTTGTACTATACACCGCTGTAGGCAAAGGAGGTGTTGCCATTAAATCAGGCATCTGAAAGGACGCGCAAGCACATCTGCAATTGTAGAACAGCCAATAGAAACACGCCCTCTCTCTGAAATAACCTGTGATTGGCTAAAGTCTCCCGTCACAGGCTAGATTTTCTAAAGCCAGAGAACAGAGCCAAGAGGAGGGGCAGAAGTCTAGTTTTCTCTCAGACCACTTGAATTACAATATGCTGAATGGTTATTATGACATTTTTGCCCAATGAGGCCAAAAAAAATCCTGCCTACCCCACCCTTAAGTAGTCGGTCAGAGGGACTTTATGCCACATTCTCGTCATGTTGCAACAACAGTAATTATCGTTACTGACTAAAGCGAGGCGATCAACTGAACAAACTCTCAAAAACATTACTGACACATATGCCTGTCATTCATAAAGGGAGACAGCTGACTCACAACTCAAATAGAAACTATCAAAGCATTGGAATAAATATCCATACATGACACACATGTATACACGCACGCACACAGGGTCCCAGATAAAGACATATAAAACCATGCATGCAGACACATGCGGAAATGCACACTCATGTATACACACACGTTCACACACCCACACAAATTCATTTGCATATCTGTGAGTACATTCTGTTGGCTTGCATTCATTCCATAACTCAGATCCCGAGTACAGGTCCACCGAGCGCACACACACACAAACAAACACAGACACACACTCCTCTGAAAGAGTTAGTTTTTAATGACATGTTAACTCCCCATGCATTTAGAGGACATGAGTAATTCAAAAATACACACACAAAAACTCACACTTGTAAAGAAGAAGATATACATGCACACACACTAACATACACAGGCCCACATTCACATATACACACAGTGAAAATATTGTATCAGTGGCGACTGCAGAGCACTAACTTGCTATGATAGGTGGAAAATTACTTGTAAGAACCTAAACAGGCATAAAATTATCAAATAGTTTAATGCTCCTTACTGAGCTCTGGTGCTGTCAAGGTTCCTCCGGTTTTATAAAGGCATAAAAAAAAGTGGAAGCTATAGTAAGAAAAAGGAGAGATAAAGTGATGAAAAGGTAGAGGATGTGAGGGACACGGAGAGAAATGACAGACATGCGAGGACAGTAACCAAATTATTTTTTGACTGGTTGATAAAATCACTGGTTTATTTATCTGTTTAACATCAGAGCTTGACTTAGTATTCACTAATGGGACACTGTTGCTGATAATAAGAAAAAGCATCTGGCTATATGCTCAAGATTCCACCACCAGAGTGACCGATTCAAATTAGAGTAGATTCTGACAGGAATAAATGAGTCTTACTGTGAATAGGGCATGACATACACGTCTAAATGTATCAGCACTAAACATTAATGTCTCTCGCTTCTCTGCTCCGCCAGACATTTCATATTTCCCCAAAAGGTCATATCAATTTGATATACAGAATATAATATCTGATTATGCACACGGAACAGCACAAAATGTACATATTTTTCACTGTTGGTTTTAGAGAACAGGAAGGCTGACAGTGTAGTTTAGTCCAAGCTGGAAATGTATGCTTAATCAAGTCAAGTCAGTTTTATTTATATCACAAATCACAATTTGTACAGCATACATACACCCTCTGTCCTTAGATCCTTAATTCGAACCTCGTTTTTCGTACAGTTTTGAGGTTCTTGTACTTCAGTTGACTACTTCCATGATTCCACTTAGTTTCAAAGGAAAATATTTTACTTTTTTCTCTATCACAAGTTTTTGACTGTTGTAGTTACTTTGTTACTTTGCAAAATAGGATTATATATATATATATATATACATATATGTGTGTGTGTGTGTGTGTGTGTATTACTTTTTTATAATATATATATATATATATATATATATATATATATATATATATATATATTACTTTTGGAATAAAACCATTAAAATGTTTATCTATGACATGTTTAAACGTAGTAACAGTGGCAAAAGTAGAGAAGAGTCTAAAAGTAATGGCGGTAATGTCACTTACAAGGCAGTGTCTACCTACCTAAAGTTAGCTAGCACCATAAGCTACTGGTCATACCAGACCAAGTAAGGCTGTAGCAGCCCCCTGATTGTACTGAATTGAAGAAGGGTACATTTTATTGCTAATTAATTCAACTTTTCATTTGTAAAAGAAGGAATGTGTTATCGCTTCAAAAGTTACATAGTGTTGCTTTAAAGGTGCCCTCTGGATATTTTGACTACTAGTAGTGCTCTGAAGCATGTAGTGCTATGTTTTGATGAGTGGATGCCAGTTTTGTTTGTATCTCCTGCAAGAGAATGAGGATGCACATGCATGTGTATGCGGGTGACACCATAAACATTCCTGCCAGTGTTTTCACCCTATTCCACTGATTGACAGATGGTACTGTAATGCACCAGCAAAATACCAGAAAGAAGACCACAAGCTAGCAAACGTTAAGGTGAACAATGCAGGTTTTTTTTCCTCCAAAGATGTCAGCTTTGCAAATGTTTGAATTAAAATGACAGAAATTCATTCAACATGTTTGCTAGACCTTAAAGATGCACACAAAGCACAAGAAACACAAGAAACAGGTCTTTGTTTAGAAGGAAACTCTACACAGTACCTTTAAACCATAGAGGTGATTTTTTTTCTGAACCTGAACTATGACTGACCCCTGTTTTTCATTCTCCAGCATACTAATGAGTTGTGAAAATATTAATATAGAGCCCTGGTACTTACATTTTCTCGCCTGAGTGCACAGCTTTCTATGACAGCCCTCATGAGTTTATACTTAGTTTATGTCTCTCAAATGGGATTTGAAAACACTCCCCGCGTGACAAAATAAAAAGTCTGATGTGTCAAAGGTCACATGAGACAGAAAGTGTTTGTTAGTTTCACTGGACAGAAAGCAGCAAAGGTCAAAATGAAGTGATCCTTAAAATGCTGAGGCCATTCCATTTGAAGTACAAAACATTTTAGGCCACAGAGCTGGAATAACTAACATCATGCTGAGAAAATGGCAATATAATTGTGATTATTGCTTTAAATGTTAACAAATGTCCTCTTGTGTTTAACTGTAATAGGAAAGTTTCCTATGTTGTGAATCTTACTGTCATCAGATTTCAAAATGGAAATTGAAAAAAGGTCACATTTGGTTTGACAGAAACTGCGCTCATTCCATCTGTGGAGATAAAGACTGCAATAAGACTGTGTTTGTTTTAATCTACTTGGAGCACCTGGTGAGCTGAAATTATCAGATCAGGATGATGCAGATAGCGTCAAAGTGTTCTTAAATCACAGAAAAGTTACTCAAATGACTTTCAAACGTTCTGAACTTTCTGCCGCTCACATGAGTTTATATCTGATGACACGCATGCATACACACTCAGACACACCTTTGAGTTCAAGAAAATGCCAGATATATATCCCCTGTAATGATTGCAGTAGGAGATAAGCACTAAAACAAACTTTGACTACACTGTCTAAGGTCTGTCTAGTGATTATTGCTATGTCTGACCTAATGTGCTGGACTACACCGCACTGTCTAACTGGAAAAGGTCAAATCTCATTTGAAACCCAAAGAGCATATGAAGCAGCGCTGCACTGAGACAGCTGCAGCTTGAGTCTGTGTAATGTGGTGTTGGTAATTAGTTTGTCTGGTCAGTGTACACAGTTAGGATGGGCAGTGGCTACACCTGACTGTGAAAATGTAAATGTAAAATAAACTGTATGCATGTGTGACTTCTGATGTGCTCCGGCAATAAATGTTCTTTTTACATTTTGCCGCTGTCATCACCCAGGAACCTTTCCAACCATTTTAGGAACTCGGAAAGAGTCATGTCCCACTTTTGGTTACTGGACCATTAGTTCTCGGCCTCCAAAGAGTCCCTGATTCTGATGTGGCACTCTCTAATAGATGACCCTGATGAAGGCCACAAGCCGAAACGTGTTGGTCTGACAATAAAGCTGGATATCTGACCTCTTCAGACCTTTTCACTCCTCAATGCACCCCTACTCTGCTCCTACGGCACTCTCTAATGGCCCAGGAATTCAGACCTTATGCAGGTAAAGGTTGTCACTAGTCTCAATTTTTGGCCTTTAGATGAAAATGTATAATATTATAGACAGATATGCAACTAACTTCCAAAAAAATGTTTTACATTACATATTTTCACATTACAAAGAACATGCTAGCAAAGAGTTGCCTATTTACACATCCATCAGAGCAACATTAGCATTCATTTGGAGTCGTGTGTCAACCTGATGAATGTTAGGGAAATATCAGTCTCTTTAGCTGAATTCTCCACTATGTTCCCCAGCTAGTCGCTACTTTGTCTGTCTGCTGTGTGGTGCTTGGCAGCTAGCTTACAGTGGCGCTTTACGGTCCAACAGTTGCAGGCCGTAAAACGAAAACAATGAGCTGAAAGGTGCTAAAAAGCTACATAGAGCTGAGGGAAGCTGCAGAGTTGGGTGATAATTCTCTGTGGGTTCATCACTACGAGCAACCTCTTTTCGTCATTTCCTTATTGTAAAAATATTGATTAGAGCAGCTTTACATTCATTTGCAAATTGTGTCATTCCAGTTATACACAAAAGCAGAAAAAATAACCAGAAAAAATCAGGAGCTTCTCTCTACTTTGTCGAAAGGTACTTTGCTTTTGTGGCATTTTCAATCTCCTTTTCCAACTTCACACAATCTTCTTTCCAGCATCCATTCAAACATCACACAGACACACAACTTTCATTTACAACGACCCACACAATTAAAATCAAAATTGAGTCTTGTTGCATGCAACTTTTTTGTCTCAAATCAAGCTGGGGCTTTGCATAATCTTCACAGTTCATCAGACACGATAGAAACGCAAAGGCATATTATAGGGACCTGATTTGCTTCCTGTGAATCATTACTTCTTGGGACTGTTTTGGTTGAAATCAGCCAATGCCTATAACCTAATGGCACTTTCTCCACACACATGCAGACACAGACGTGTACACACACTTCCACATCAACAGCATACTGTAATTTTCAAGACAAGCAAGCATTATGAAAACTTCAAAGATCTCAAATGCACGTTCGTGTGTGTGTGTCTCTGTGAAGCTGTGTGCTGAAATTAAACAGCAACCCCATCATTATCATCTGTTCACCTTTTGATATTCAGATTTTTATTCAGGTTAGCACAGACCCCAAACATTCACACAATATTCCTTTTCTTCTAGAGAGAGTTGGCTTTCGTGAATAAATGGCACATGGTGTTGGTGCATTTGGCGTCGT
The DNA here is from genome assembly GCA_008360985.2 of Macquaria ambigua. NCBI lineage: Eukaryota > Metazoa > Chordata > Actinopteri > Centrarchiformes > Percichthyidae > Macquaria > Macquaria ambigua. Next base: position 6,470 of record VMKM01001601.1, on the reverse strand, counting down.
GACAGATTTTTGGTAATTCTGCAGCCAGTAGTGTGTGTACAAGACAGTTGGAAACAGTGTCTAGTAAGGTCTAAATGGTACAGTATAATGCTGTATACAGTGGTAATGGTATTATTAGAATTTTCATTTCTGCTGGAGAGACTTTCTGTATATCAAAAAGAACAATCCACCTACAATAAACACAAAACAGTCATTTTGAGTAGGATCTGTGTGTCAAGTGTGTTACTTGATAGAAACACGGATGTATGTAGGAGAGACGCACTGCGCCACTACTTAATCACTACTGACATAGCTCCCACTGTGCCTCCTTCTCACTTTGACGCAGTCAAGTTCACAACGAGTCCCCAGAACACCAGGCAGGTGCAGGCAAATACACCTGTGTGTACCCAACAAAAATGACACTTAACCCAGCTTAGAGCCATGAAAAGCCATGCAGGATGTTCTGTCGGGAAATTAAAGCTTAAAAAGACATTTTCCAACAACACAAACTTGGACTGACGGAGAAGTAAAACAGAAAATGAAGGAAATGGCAAATATCAAATTGGCAAATCTACTGTAGATATGTTTACTATTCATAAGATTATTTTTGCTCTGACAGCAACAGCTAAAGGACATCTATACATGGTGAGGGAAATAGTGACAAAGCAAAGAGGAAAGGAAAGGAGAGGAAAGGTATAGCATGGGAACAGAGGACAGAACAGGAGAGGAGTAGGTCTAGGTGAAGGGTTGTCTCATTAATCTCAAAAGGGTGCAGCAGCCCTTCAGAATGCAAATGAAACTATCAACCTCATCAGAGAAACAGAGAGAGGGATGGAATGATAGAGGGATTGACAGAGAAGATTGTACAAGATTGTACATTGTACAAGGTGGAAAAGAAAGGAAAAAAGAAAACAACAGAAAAGAAAAGAAAGAAAAGAAAAACTGTGTCTATGCAGATTCACTAAAAAAGTAACAGAAAGAGCATTTAGACCAACGTGGGACACTTACAGTAAGCTCCTCTGAAAGTCAGAGTAATGAAACAGTTTTAGTTCAGTCAGGACCACTTTAGTCAAAAAGAGAAAACTTTATTTTCATTTGCAGTAGTTATATTTGGCGGCATGGCTCTGTTCTGGGAGGCAGGGGGGGCAGCAGCAAAGACCGCCCCGGATACAGAACAGAGCAGACATCAATGACACACAAAGATGACATTGATTAAGTCAGACATAGCATGAAAAGGAGGAGCTGGGGTGGAGGCGGGTTGCAAAGCGGCTTGCAGAGGAAGCAGCAAGGGTAGGCAGGCTAAAGCAGCTTAAATAAGGCGCCCAGCATGATTTTTGCCAATGGGTGCATAGGAGGGAATCAGCTGAGCCATCAGCTGATGTGGGCTGGCTTTAAGATCAGCTGCTATCAGCTGATGTAGATGCTATGAGGCTGAGCTTGACTTCGTGGCCTGCCTGAACTAATGCTATGCTCAATGTGTGGAAGCACCTCTGAACACTGTACTCACATACCTCTGATGAGCACTGAACACATGAACACTGAGTTTTGTTACCGTGGTTGACAAACACAGGAAATATTATGACAAGTGGACCAATATTTGAATAGAGAGCAGTGGGGGGATGCTGACTCATCATTATCAGAACATTCCTTTATCTATTTAAGTGTGCATTTTTTCAAGGGTTGCTCTCTTTACCTTGTTGCTTGAGCACACGCCGCCCCTCCAAAAACATCTGACATTAAAATGACTTAAATCTTCACACATTGCAATTCTACAATCTACATGGCTGATCTCTGATGTTCAATGATGCAGATGATAATTTTCAAGTGGCATCATTTTCCCACTGACAGACATATTTGAGCTTGGTAATGTGGATGAAACAGGACTAAGAGTCTACTGCCATGCTAGCAGCTCTGTGAAGCACAGCAGTACTTTGAGCTCAATGCTCAACGTCAGTATGCTAACGTCAGTACATGCTCACAATGATAATGCAGACATGCTAATGTTTAGCAGATATAATATATACTTATATGTATATATATGTTCATAATCTTAGTTTAGCGTGTTAGCATGCTAACATTTGCTAATCTATCTTAGCACTAAAGACAATGTACAGCTGAGGCTGATGGGAATGTCATTAGTTTTGTAGCTATTTGGTCATAAACCAAAGTTTTAGACAAATATAAATTCTGACCTGATGATGATGCCAGATGAAAAGTGAAGGTTTGTTATAATTCATCCAGAGGGGGACATGGATGTCTGTACAAAATCTCATGCCAAACCATCATGTAGATGTTGAGATATTTCAACATGGACCAAAGTTAAGGACTGACAGACTGACATTGCCATCCCTAGAGCCCGAGAGCCACATCACTAGCATGGCTAAAATGCACGTAGTTCATTTCTGTGCTGTTTTAAGTCAAAGCCATTATTCATCTCATCTCATCAATGTTGTTCTTTGACAGTGTCAGCTCATCAGTTAAGAGAATGTACAGATGCTGTACTGTATGTTCCTGGAACACCAGTCATCTTCACTACTGCTTCCATGTCATGTTTCTTGTTAAATTACCAGTATATGAACATGATCATCAGATTAGGAATTGGTTGACACCAGAAATCAACTTCTCAATCTTAGACACAGAACAAATTGCCTGTACTATAATACAGCCTTCAGAGAAGAATGGGAACACTGAAACACACCAGAGGATTATTAGATACTTGGAGGTGGTGAGGGGAAAAGGTGTTAGACAGCAGAGAGCATCAGTGTTCAGAGTCCAGTAAGGTGAAATTGAGAGGTGCTTCAGGTGGAAGAGGAGAGTGTCTGCTTGTCATCAGAGTTAAAAAGGTGGTCAGTCAGTCAACCTGTTTGTCTGCAAAGAGACAGAAAGAAATCATGAGGTGAGACTAGCTGTGCACTGAGCTGCCTCTGTAGCGGAGGCAGCTTCTCGAAGGTGTGACACTCAATGAGCTCCAGTCTCTTTATTTGGCTTTGTGATGCTGCGGGGCAGTGATCAATTGGTAGAGCAAAGGCCAGCACTCTCCCTGGGCCTTTCCTTTCAAGATGGTGTACTGTGGAGCTACAGCCACATTGCAACTGTTTTTCAGTCTAACCCAAACCTCAGACCTACCTTATTATATGTTGTTTTTTCTATACATTATTTGTCATTTTCCAACTCTCTGACCTTTCTGGTTTTTCCTCTTGCTCTATCTGTCCTCGCACTACCTCTTCAGGTTCTCCAATTGCTGGTACATTAAAGTGAAGCCATTGGCTTAATTTGTTTTGTTTTGAATGAAAAAATACCTCCTTTTTGTCACACGGAGTTAAACACAAAATGGTCTAACTTTTCTTTTCAAGAATTAAGACATCCCTTCATTTTTGTCTATTCGAGCCAGTAGTACATATTAATAGTTGGATGGATACGATGAATGGGTGTTTGTTATGTGGGAATGATGAGCCATAATATGATGATATGTGTCCAAAGGTCATTAGTCTAAACAGACTCCTGATAATCAACCTTCCCCCTATATCTCTCTCCCTCTCTCTCTCTCAGCTCTCCAGACCACTCAGCCTCCCAAGGTCCTTTTCCCCCCGGAGAGACAAGACACAGTGATAGAGATCACGCCTGGTAAGGACAAACAGCTCTTCTCTATTTCTTTATTCTTAGGTTAAAGTGGTAATCCTTAAGGTCCTCATTTTAAAAATGTTGTCTCCATCTTTGGTGCAAAGTGCTCATTTCTGTGCGTGTTTCTTCATGGCCTGGCATGTCTGTCCCCTACTGGGACGCTACCATGGACACTTCAATGTCTGCAATGTCACAACAGAAGGGGTCAGCTCAGGTGCCACTCTAGTGTGACCTTCAGGAATAAATGAACACTAAAGTTGGAATTGTACTTGATGCAAGTGGTTAACGGGAGTCCTGAAAAAGATACCTTCGGCGTAGGTTTTGATTTATACTTACATATATATATATATACAGCACTGATGTATTGTGTTTTGTGTATCATGTTCCCCACAGTAACTTTGTTTACATTCTTCCATTTACTTTGTGATATGAGCAATGGTGGCAAGGTTCGCTTTTTTTCATACTGAATATAGGTTCTATGCAGTTGCCAAATTTAAGTTCTTTCTTTCACTGTGATAGACAGCGGCGATCACGGAAGAAGGCTTACAGTGGAGATGGCTGTGCTACAGTAGATGTGTGTTTCTGAAAAAAGAGCAGACTCTGAGGCTTTCTTCAACTTTCTTATGTTCTCTTCACTCTTAACAATCTCTACCAGCAGACACTTGTGGGAAAACACATGAGCACATCAGCTATCCTAAGACTATGCCATAGCTGACGTGCATACGTGCATAAGCTACAAAGCTAGCCCAAAACCCCTTAAGGGACAACTATAAAACCACCTTAACCCTGTGCATGGAAGAGGGGCCTTTTTTCTGTCTGCCAATGCTGCACAGATGTGACTGATTTGATTTTCTCTGCATGATATCCCTGTCGGTGGCACCCTTTTCTTTGTCTCTTCAGCACTGATGCCATCACTGTGTATGCTAACCACCCAGATCCTCCTCTGTTTATGGCAAACTGACTGATGTCAAATACTTTATTGGCTCTGGGCAAGAGGTTTTCTGCATAAAAGATTGACCCCAAGTGTTAAATGTGGTAAAGTGCTTAGAACAGCAAATGTCAAAAATTATATGAACGTCCTATGGACTTAATCACAATTTTCTTATATTAAACCTGCAATATCAATTTTTATGGCCACTTGGGGGCAGCAAAAGCACAGTGTAAACACAACATTGACATATTATCACCTTATAAAGTCATTTGCAAATGTGTTAGCGACCAGCTGCATAACCACACATCTAGCAGACATGGAGCAACATCAGCATTAATTTGAAGTCGTGTTTCTGGCCACCTGATGAATGTACGTCCAATATTCACTCTCCTTTTGCTCTGTTTTGGTCTCCACCAATCCTCAGAAAAGTATTTCTGAGCTGCTAAATGCTCCACTATGTTCACCAGCTAGTCGCTAACTTGGTCTGTCTGCCGTTTTAACATACAGTGGGTTTATCAGAGCTTTTTCATTGAAAACAGCTGCCTGCTGACCAAAAACAATGCTGAGAAGGCTTGTAAGACTGAGAAAAAAAGAAGTTGCGGGCTTGAAAACCAAAACTATGAGCTGAAACACACTATAAAACTTCTGCAGAGTTCAGGGAGTAATTATTTAAATAATTGACATAACTATACATAATCAAAGAATTATTATGGGTAATTATCATGGATAATAGCTTCAATATAAAGGGAATGGATGTAATAAAAGAAATGGATATCGTGTTTCGACATGGTGGCCCATTCATTCCAATGAATGTCACTCACCTGGCACATACACTGAAAAGGTTATTTGGGCTTCTGTGTTTTTAGGCCAACAGATCAGCTGCATCCTTCTCCTTCTCCTTCTCCGGCTGACTTCCTTTACTTTTGTAATGATTGTTTATGGGGAAAAGTATTTTGGGGCCAGTGGGCATTATTTGACCTGCAATTCTGACTGTGACCACTACGTCGGAACCACCTCACCACCTGCCGTTGCTTCTTGGGGCTTGATGGTGATATTTTACTGAAGCCTGTAGGGAAATCGCATCTTTCAATGGGCAGGTCAGAGGTCAGTTTCAGCTACAGAATGGCAGCCCTGGAGCCGGTGGGGATTTGGTGTCTTGGGTCACACAGTTGAAAGATGTGTTGGCCTCTTGCTGGCCTCCTGCTGGCCTCCTGCTGGCCTCCTGCTGGCCTCCTGCTGGCCTCCTGCTCTCTATCAGTCTGTGGTCTGCTCATTCCTGTCCTGCTGCGTTTTTGTTCTTTTATCTCCTCTAGTCAGCGATTAACAGTGACTTATGTGCTTTATCCAATTTATTTTGTGCTAAAACATTTACAGAGGCCGCACAGGACTCGCTGCAGCGCTGCCTTATCTACTGATGAGAACTGGCAGAAAAAAACATGACATTTTCAAATTTAGTCACTTTGATTCGTCTTTACTGGGTGATTTTCAGATTGAGAGTCAAGGATGTTTGGATTGACAACTTACATCCAACCTCAAAAATGTCATTTTAGCCCCATTAGTATGAGCATGAAAGCAAGAGGAAATCAGGTTTCTGTTATGTGAATATGAACAAAAACCTGAAAGCTGTTTCGATAACATCAAGAAAAGTCTGATTAAGAAATCTAAGAACGGGCCCAGTTGGCTGGCTGTGGGCCCAGTTGGCTGGCTTCCTTGCCAGCTGTATGCGTGTTCATACGTGCATGCTTACATGTGTGTTTCCTGCTGTTCAGCGGCCTCTCTGACAATGTTAGCACTGTAGGCAGAAAACATGTTTGGATGTGTGTACGAGTGTGTGTTTGTGTGTTTCCATTAACTCCAGATTGATGTAGCAACAAATAGGCCCTAAGGCCTCTGTACACTGATTGCAGCAGGGACACCTTTTAATGGCCACCGCAATATC